>JAQGCC010000721.1:0-31231 GCA_034698905.1 Xestoiulus laeticollis
TTCCTGCCAGTACTTGCTGGCTACATTAAAAGGTTTTACGCGAAAAACTACGTTTTTTTATACTGTATTATTATTAACATGAAAATCTATTCTATCGATATTATTTGGACATCGACTATTGGATGACGCTATATCCTGCACCTGACCTGATGTAAGCCACTCTGGATTTTCTATCAAAATGCGGCATTGGCTTCCGCCCTACTCTGTATGCATCCGTGTTGCTTATAGAAATCCCTTATAGAGGTATAAATGGCATGAACGCTAGTTGGGACTGCTTTTTCCTCCCTGACTCGACGCCCATACTGGCGTATACTAGATTGGTTGGAAGTAGTCGATTCTTCGCCAGGTTTCTATTAGCATAACATTGGATCTGTCATAGACGAGGCTAAAATGAATCGGCGGCACGATTTCCACTGTGGGACCTTCGGTTTCCATCGCAACGACCCACGTGTGTGGATCTAGACTAATGCTTCTCTATGGGATTTTCTAGGCCACCCACACGACGTTTGACATGCATGCAAAACACATTTTCGTTGAAAGACACGGAAACACGAATCCAACTTTCATGGGAGGTTGGGAATCCATTTGCAAAACTCAGTTAAACATGAGTTCACTTCACGTTACTGGATAGCGTTGATGTGTCACATTTCAAGCTTAAATGAAATTAATCGTTTTCAACTTTTTAAGCGCTTATATAGTTTAGCTTCTTATACATATTCAGAAGTCAGAGAAGAAGGTCTAAAAGATAGACGATGTTGAAATATTGTGTGGAATTTTCACAATTTTTTATACGTGTACCATTACTTCAATACTCGGATTTATTAACTTATTCAGACTAAAAACGTTGGGTTAAAATTCAACCCAATATGGAGTGCTATATGGACATACTAACATTGGGTTAACATTGGGTTGAATTTAAGTGTAACAAACATATACTGAACTAAAGCTACCCAACGTTGGGTCACATGCAGTTATTAACAAAGGTTAATTACCCAACGTTGAGTAACATTTGGTTATTACACTTAAATTGAACCCAATATTAATCAATATTCACAATAAAAACGTGCTATACGGAGATACCAACATTGTGTTGAGTTTAAGTGTTAACAATCAAATGTTGGGTTAAAGCTAACCAACGTAATTGGGTCACAGTTATTAACACAGGTTTTGGTTAAAATATGCCCAGAATTGGGTAAATGTGAGGTTTGTGTTATTTATAATAAAGTTACCCAATTATGAGTTGATTATAAATAACACAAACCTCACATTTACCCAATTCTTGGCATATTTTAACCAAAACCTGTGTTAATAACTGTAACCCAATTACGTTGGTTAGCTTGACCCAATGCTGGGTAATTTTAACCCAACATTCGGTTGTTACACTTATATTCAACCCAATGTTGGTATGTCCATATAGCACTCAATATTGGGTTGAATTTTAACCCAACGTTTTTAGTGTGTTCGCATATAAATTTAATATATACACGGAGATGGCTTTTCTTGAATGAAATGTGTACTTAAATTGGTAGCAGCCACTCGACACGCGTGTACTTGGAAGATTGCTGGTTTAAGTATTATCCTGAAATAACATTTTGTGACGCAATTATGAGTGTGAAATTGAAGTACATGACTTGTAGACGTGATGGAAATCATGTCTATAGAAAATGGGATGTTTTGCTGTGTTGATATCGTGGATCGATACACCATGCTAGTGAAAGGCAATCTTTAACGTTAAAAATATTTAATCCATTTAATGAAATTCCGGGTGAGTAATGTTCACGTAATCTACGAAAGAGGAATCAAAACCACTCTGGATGTATTAATAATTTAGCGCAAACGTGATTTTCACATTTTATAGCACCGTTTTTCATTGCTCGTTATTAATTGCTATTTTTTATCTTCTAGGTAAGTGTTCAAATTGATATTTCGCTGCTATTTCAGCGTCTGAAGTAGTTGGTGAGTTCTGTGTATAGTTACAATTTTTTTAAATTATTTTTTGCATGCAATTTTATTCCTTAACCCTTACCCATTGAACTAAAAAATGAGATTAAGTGACAGAAAATGTTTGTATATTTTATCGTATTTTGTATCATATTTATCCTTCTTTTTGTTCTGAAAATTGCATTATTTCTATAATTGAAAATAACCTATCACTGTTTTAGTGACTTCCACTGCTATTTATTTCATGGCACTTGGATACGTATCGCGTTTTAATTGAAATTCCAAATGTTATTCAAAATGTCAGCAAAACATTGGGTGTGATGTAATGACAAATTTAAGCTTTTTCAAGAAACCAAAAAAAAGTACCAATATAATCGATTTTAGATGCATCTATAGTTTTATTTTAAAACATGGGTAATGTGATTTAAGGTTATAGGCAAGTTTTCAGTATGTTACATCTAATTCATTTTGTAGTTTTGATGATTACATGTAGCTATTTTTGAGCATCGTTTAATAAATCTATTAACCAAAAATCAAATTCAGTACATTTGCAACATGACAGTTTCAGAATGCAAATACCACTCGATTTTTATATACACACATTGTTGCACCATCCGATACCATCCGAATACCAGCACATCCGATATTATGGTAGAGGTCATTGCTATCATTAGTCCTACAAGATGTCATATACCCACGCAGTGTTGCAGATAGTTCAATCTTGATGTATGAGTCCCAGTTCTTCAGAGTTCAATGAAATAGGCAAGTAAAATGGTAAATAGATATGAATAAAGATAACCAACTGTGCTAAAGCTCAAGTTTTTTAAACCAACTTAGAAAACTCATGAATTTTACTACCTCAGTATGATGATTGAATGAAGTATACGCAAAGTGAAATTCTTACCACATTTCCCAACTATTTCTGGAGTCATTTTATGGTTATTTCAGTATGCCATATGAAGGATAACTGCCTATTCATAGCTATTTCCTGGTAGTGGATAATTAAAACTTGAGCTTCAAGCTAGGGTTAAAGAACATGTTTTCACGAATATTAGTAGCTGGGTTTACTGCAGGATTTTGAGGACAAAACCTTTAAAATGAACTCGTTTCGAGGGTATTTCTGGAGACATTTTTTGGTTATTTCAATATGCCACTTGAAGGATTTCCTGATGGATGATAATTAAAGCACAAGCTACAAACTAACACCCATTGAAGCATGTTTTCAGGAATTTAAAGTCCCTGGATTTTACTGGAGTTTTGAAGACATTGGATATAATTGCTAGTCTCAAAATTGCTCAAAAGTTTCTATCTTATGTGAGGACATCCTGTCAATTGAACTTTTTTCCTCTTTCACAAGTACTAAGCTTCTGCAGTATAATTTCAGTTTAATTACAGCAGTAAAACCTGGTAACCTATAAAGTGATCACCTCTTTATAGTGACCATCTCTGCATCTCTGCATGACCACTTTTCATAAATTGGTTTCAGTGCATACACTGTACATGTATGTCTTCCTTCATAAAAATTCACACAATCGTGACCAAATTTTGCCATTGTGTGGGTGTTTACCATTAGCAGGTTTTTACTGTATTTCCTAATGGCGGATAATTAAAGCTTAAGACATAAACTAGGATCTATTAAACAATTTTTTTTTTGAGATTTGAGGATACATGCATTTAACATTTTCTAGGATCCATTAAAGCATCTTTTTACAATTCTTTTGAGATTTGAGGATACATACACATGTACATAGAATTTTCTAGTCTTAAAACCTGTGAAGTGAAATGGGTGTAGACTGGCATGTGCAAGATTTCCTGATGGTGTATAATTAAAACTTAAACTACAAATAAGGATCCACGACTACATAGCCTTTTGTGGACATGTGGATTTGCTAAACTCGAAAACTTGGTCCTAGTGTGAAATGCATATCGAATTGACGCGTTTATAACGAGAGAATCGTGTGAATTCAATTGAAAATAGCTTGACACCGGAGAGTATTACGTTTGATATGTCCAGCACGCCCGAATTTAATATTACATCGAAGAACAGCAATAGACCATTATGCTTATATCGCATACATGTATGTCGGAGAACAGAGATGATTAAATCGCTGGCTCTAAGCCCGCATGATGACTTTGAATGGTGCGGTTATTGCACGGTATATCCCATGTCTTCCGCCGAAGACCAGATTTGCAATTTTGATGCGTGATAGCAGCACGAGAAATGCCATTTTCCCGTGCTTCCTGCTGTAACAAGGATGGCTTTGGACGGTTATGCGCATGCGCCATGTTGCATCAGCATTTTGAGGCAAGCCAGACCAAACCCAAATGTTTCTACTGCAAACTGATCGATATTTTTGCTACGTCTTGACTGATCTATGCTAATGGAAATTGCTCTCGGTGCGCTTTTCTCTTTAATCCACACCAGCATATTTTCCTCAAAATTAAACTTGCATTAATACTGTTTATTTATTTAAAAATGGCGTAAACCATCATTTATGCACTTGGTGGCAATGGTAAACCCATGCATGCTGACGATTTGCAAAGAGATGTTTGTTTTACTCCTGCATTTTCAATTGACTTAACGTGGTGGATATTAACTCGGCTTACGACTATGTTTATAAAATAAGCTGAAGAATTAGGTCACGACACGCTTTTGACAAGATGGTTGCCATCTTTGCTCTGCCATTGAGATTCTAACCTGCCAAGCTTGACCGCCTCTTGTGAGCTTCTTGCCGCTTCAATGGATGGCTAGTTAGGGTTGACCTTTCCTTTAAAGCCGTTAAGTATTTTTCGCACCATCGCTATGCGAATGCTTACTTTCTTCGTTTGGATGAAACCTTTTTTTTTAAAACCAATGAAATTGTATTAGTTTTTTTTTTTTTACCTTGTCGAGTAAACGAATTCTGGCATTGACTTTAGAGAAGTTTTTACGGTGAACATCTTCAGGGATTATTAGAACTTTCTCCAAAACGTACAAATAATCCTTTCTAAGAAACTTCTTTAAGGATTCAATGGCGCCGAAAAAATTCAGGAACATAAGGCCAAATAACACGTGTCAAGATGAGCTTCGTCAAAATCAGATTTGATTGGAATGTTATTGAATTTCAAATGTTAATTATATTTTTTTACAGTGTTTCATTTCGCTCTTACAATGATTGAAATTATAATTCTTTTTTAAAGAAATTGCCTATTAGACCAAAATAGAAGAAGTTCAAAACCAATGTATGGTCGGTCATGTTTGAAACATTTTCTGGTACTAGGCGGTAACAAGACATCAAAATTTGAAACTATTTAGAGAAAATACATTCGATATGTGCTAACGATAGCTTTTTAGCCAAATTCGGCTAAGTTTGTAGTGACGGAGGCTTAGAGGAGCCATTTTCCTGTTTGACCTACATAATATACTGTATCTGCCTAACCATCATTAATACTGATGTGTATTTAAAGCTAGTAGATGAAGCGCCATTACAACAATCTCTGGCGCCACAATACAAAATATGACAAGTTCAGCCAGCCCACTCAAGCCTCTGTAAACCAAACAAAAATTTATCTTAGCGAGGCTAAGTTTCTCCACAGAGAGAGTGCCTATAATGAACATGTATTATAGTCTCAATACAACTTACAGTAATTATTATTTAGGATATTTGATATGTATAATATTGCACTGACGGTGCATATATTTAACAATACATGTACATGTACATTATATGTATGATGTATGATTTTATTGGTGGCAAATTACTTCACATTAAGGTGCCTGTAAATCAGGCTACTTTTGCTGCGCAGCCAATTACAAAACGTCGCAGCTTTTGTAATGGGTACTCATAACTTGTGCTTAGATAGCCTCTCCGCAATGACCTCGAAAATTTCGACTTTAATGGAATTGGCCAACCAATGAGAATTCGAATTATGATTGATTGGAATTGCCGATCCCAAAGTCAACATTTTTTGAGGTCATATGCGGAGAGGCTATCTGAGCTCAAGTTATGAGTACCCCTTACAAAATCTGAGTAGTTTTATAATTGGCTGTGCAGCAAAAGTAGCCTGGTGTACAGCCACCTATAGTGTGCCTAGTTAAAATTCTAAATTACCATAAAAATAATAATATTATTTCAATGGCATTTACATGTACATATACAGCTATACGCTATTATATTATACAGTGTTCATCATGTACACTATCGTGGATTTCCCTACCTCTATTTCCTAAAATTCACTTCTCTAATTAAAAAAAAATGTAAATGTTGACTTAATCTCTGCTTTAAAATAAGTACATCGTCCACAAAGAATTGGGCAACGGACCATTAAGTTTCAGATTGGAATTTGCCAAAAACCAGTGAATTGTAAAATGTTTAGTTATCTTCATCTTTAGAGGTCTTGGTATGCACTAATGCATGCATTGCTCATGTTGTGAATGCATACACCCAACGAATATTAATATGGCAACTTTTGCATAAATAGCAAATTAACCGGAATGCTGATTTATTTAACACGATAAATTTATTACAGCGTTAAAAGCACACTTTGTTGTTGATATTACATATGAAGATAATGGAAAATAAATGACCATTGTTGGGTGTTTCAGCAAACAATACAAGGGCATTAAAAATGGGCATTACGAATTCCTTCGTGTCCATGTGGCAATTGTTAGGGGCCTTATGTCGTACATGGCTTACATTAAAGTATATCTTTCAGTGTTTTTCAACGGTCGGCCTATGGGCGGTATTATGTACCACCATGGTGCTTGTAGCAGTGCACTACGTTCATCTTCTAGAAATTATCAAACAGACCAAGTAGGCGTGAAACATTATCAGATTCTTTGCTCTTTCATTTACCACGGAAAACAATAGAGAAGGTTGAGGATGAAATTTCCATGCTTTTGTAGCATCCTCTCGTTTGCCGTTGTCATGGCAATGAAAAGAGGTCTCCCAAAAGCAAACCGTATACTGTCAAAAACGCATCCTTCATTTACTTTGTGAAGTTGTCCATGGTGGTTGAATTTCCACTGCTTTAATACAAATTGGCATCCTTTTTCAAATGGTGTGAGATTCTGAACCTTGAAGGTTCACAGGCTTGCAAGTTTTTTTTATTCTTTAATTCTATAATTAGCAAATTAACAAATTTAACTTGACTTTAATAAATGTACACTATATTCTAGGTTGTTATGAATTTTTATTCAACTCCCTCAAACTCAAAATGGATTAAAAGGGCACATCTTGCATGTATTCCGTAGGTTTAGAATTTAGGTTTCACCCCATGCATTTTAAAGTCTAGTCATACATGTACCTTAAATTATAAGGTAGGTTTATGAAATAATACTTTGTGTAAAGAAACATAAGCAATTACGCAGCCTAGATGTACATGTAGCTGAAATCTTTTGGTATACAGAGTGGACACAGCATTTCAGTGAAAACAGTTAGACCAAATTTGTATTGAAAATTAGACCAGGACCAGACTTAAACCTAGTCTCCATATCCCTAAAAAGATAAATTTGTCTAATTCTGTGTTCTTATGCACTGTATATCCATTTAAGTATTGTATACATGTAATACATGTATGTATACTGAAAATATATTTTATTTGGAATTTTAAATTACATTTCAATGTACATTTTCTCTACAAATTATAATATCTATAGGGATGTGCAATTGTATATCAGAAATTACTGAAAAAAGAGACAAAATTTCGTCCGTAATGAATACAAAAGTGCATTTCAACTCATTTTTAGCTCACAGAACTATTATCAATTTTCTCTAATTTGTTCTATGAAACAAATTAAAAATCCGCCTATGAACATTGATAATTAATTTAAAGAAAGTAAGAGAATCTTTTTTTAGACAATCGTTGTCTAAATAAAATTGTTTTTTAACTTCACCTGAGGATCTGGTAATTTGCATTTTTATAACTTGTAAAGCCGTGATGTTATGGATAAATTGACATTTATTTAGAGTATATTAAAAACAAAGCAATTTTCATGATGACGGGTATCATTTCATATCTCAATTTTTAGGATCTTACATCAGTTTCATGCTAAACATCTTTGCAATATTGTACAGTCATGTAAGGTCAATTCACGGTTTAGAGAATCCAGTCAAGAGCATTTTTTTCTCTCTGCTTCATGAATGCATAATTAAACTTTCTCAATCTAATAAAGATCATGATTAAAGACTAGATCATTTTGGCAATTTTCTATACATCGTGCCGCAGAATGTCTTCAGGGTTTGCAAAGTTCATTGCATATTTTTCAAAATTCATTCATTCAAATAATATCCTCGGTGCATTTTATACTTGAACTGTATCATACATACATATGCAGGAAGTCATCATTTTAAAAGCTTTTGTGAGCTTGTTGTTTTGCTGTTGACATCGTTTCAGTCTTTTTCCAATATTTTTAACACACGTTGCATTCAAAAGCAATGCTCACTTTTATTTAAATATGATGTTACCATTAGTAATTTTACTTCTTGCCACATAGAGACACATCTTTAAATTAATTCTCTAATATGATTTTGAAGTTACACAGGCAACTTATGCATCCGTTAAACGCAAAAAGGCCCTAGGGTCCACATTTGCATTTCTATACCTAATCTTTTGCAATTCGCAAGATTGTTTCAAGAGACTCAATGATTAGCAATTGCAATTGTGGACTGCTTTGTGGTCGATGCATGTGAACAAATAGTAGTGTTTATTAACTTGCAAGAAACCTATGTGGCTATTTTATCCTGTGAATTTCTTATTCACAATTTTTGAAGTATAAACTGGTGCATATTTATTTCATGGCATGCACTGTAAACTTTTGCCTTCCATTGTAACGTTCTTTTATAGTCACCAACACAACCTGGATACAAGGCCATTCTGATTATCTGCACTCTACACACAAATCTCTATAATCCGTCTGTCTTAACAGCTTTGTTATATTTGGAAAATACGAAATACGAGACTGACAAAAGAAGTTTGTCCACGTTTTACTGAACAGGACAATGGAATAAATATAAAGGATGGTCGGCTTTTATCAAATGAAAAACGTCCGTAAATTCTCCACTGCTATTCACTAATATTGTTGCTTTCTTTATACAAAACTCTTACGAGGAACTGGAAATCGATTTTACTTTTCTCCTCCTTCATAACTTAAATTTTGCTTTGTTGCATTCAGTTGACTTTTTGCTCGCAGTTTTTACGCCATATGCTGGTTTTTTTCTACTTGTGCAATGGCAACGATACAATTCCTTTCGACCTTAAAGATGCCAAGAATGGTGATACGCGATTTCATTGTGTTTTCACAATTTCTTATTTTACTTTCATTTTAAAACCTAAAGCATAAAAAATTGTGCATTTTTTTATTGGTACTGAAGGCTTTCACGTTGAAAGATTTAATATTTTTAGATTATAGATGTGTGAATCGTATAAACTAAATATACAACTCACATAAATTAATGAAACATATGCCTAAAGTGAAACAAAGAAATATATTAGGGGCGTCTATACCCTTAGTTCTAATATAAAAGAAATGTTGTTTACTGTATAATTAATAAATTTATATCATAATGCAAATTATATTGATGTTGCATTTCCCCCAAATATGTTTCCAGTAAGTTTGACAATGACCAATTAACAGCAGTTTGCGTTCACATACAAGGGGTAGTCAAACATATGCCAAAAAAGTAACACTTATGCTTAGATAGTCACTCTGCAATGGCATCAATTTATCAAATTTTGATTGATTGAAATTGATATAAATGTCCCAATGTTGACATTTTAAAGGTCATTGCAGAAAGGCTATCTTTGCATATGTGCGATATTTTGGTGCCTTTTTGATTACCCCTAAAAGTCAATTCAATTTTTGCTAACCTAGAAAGGCTAAAAGAAATATTTAAAGGAATATCACGATAAGACGGAAATTATTCATGTAGAAAAGTGATTTAATACTTAAGCTTTAATAAGCATTTTACTTATATACTATAGCCTAGTTCTTTTTCGGATATTATTAATACATAAAACATGATATAAAAATTGGAATTTAAAAATAGGAATTTTATTTTGCAAACGTTTCAGTTGCATTATACATGTATACTGTATATCCCCAGTCATATGGCTTTTTAAACACATTGATTATACTGCATTGAATTCAGAAAAGTTGAATTGCTGTTGGCAAGCTAAAAAAAGCCATGGGCATTTATTTATGCAAAAGCACATAAGCATACGTGTTTAAACGAGCACAAGCACATTTATCCTAAAATTTTATTTCAGATATAGCACGTTGAACATGAATCCAATAATTATTTATCTGTAGGCACATCCACACGTGAAGCACTGTCAGTTGTACCACGAGTGATCTTGCCGCCCTAAATAACATCTAGAGCTTTTGTTTAGTGGAAATATATGCCCATTTTATTCCTCTAGCTGCTGGATAATATAACTAAATGGATTTGAAACGCAGCAAAAGTTGAAACCATTATCTCGAAGCAGATTTTTTTGGGGCGTTGTTGTTGAAAATTCTTTCATCAAAGTGGAATCTCGATATTGATTTCTGTTTCTTCCGAAGAAATCTATTGCGAATAAGTCTTTTTTTCTACTTCTTCTTGCAGATGAAAGATAAAACACAATTGCTTCAGATGAAAAGAGTACGGGCATACGCTATATTACGTTGGAGATTAAATAAAAATTTGCCATTTTCGTATATAATTTGACTTGCAAGTTGATTTTCGTGTAGACAGGATATTGATATTTAATCCAGGATATAATTAAAACATAAGGAAGCGTACGTAAATAAGTCTAGAATAACGGTAAATATATTACATTAGAGGGATTGCGCACGCCTCCTTTAATGCTCCCTTAATGCTAACCACATTGACAGCACTGTATGTTATTCCAATGGGTTCTCGTTAAGGTAAATCAGATGACGGGGCATTAAGGGAGGCGTTCAATCCCTCTATTGTCTTTTTAGGTGCGCTTTTGGAGCAAATCTTAGACCTACACTTTATTGGGAAAATCATTTTTTTATCCATTTTTTTTGGATTTATTCCATTAACATAAATAAGCGAGGGCAACTACTTTTGAATTTATTAACCAACGTGTTTACTATTTGTGAGGCATCTTTCATGACCTTAACACATTTATGTATACATGTATTGATATACCTAAAATAAAGCTGAGATTTGCTGTACTATATAAAGCTAATGGTAAGATGTTATTCAGAGTGACATCATTAGTGCAATTGCTACCATAAATGCATTACATGCTCCAAATTATTTAGTGTTTATACCATGATTCTACATTTCCTCATTATCTATTCCCATTTGAACCTACATTGGCATCTTAATGCAATGCTGCCATTTTTTACATCAACCACCCCCTGTTATCTAACCCTTTTTGCATTACATGTTATGTTTTAACAGGTGCCCATAACAGATATGGGCGAATGCCTTTCTTGTGAAATATGCATGGTTGACAGAAACAAGGCTCGGATACTACTGATTTTCCTCAGATATTTTTGAACATAAATGAGGGCTGCAACTCTTCAAGTCAGCCAAACCGACCCTAAAATGATACTGAATATCGATCCAACACTAGAGATTTCGAGCACTTAAATGGGTAATCACTAACAGGGGTCAGGCACTTTTGCCCCGATTACAAAACCGAAGCAAATATATGACAATACTTGCAATGCATTGTTTCTGGAAGTGCATGGCACGTATAAGTAAATACATACGAACAATTGGACCAATTTTCGTAAAAAGATGTCATTGTTATCTCAAAAGCTAATCGAGAAAAAAAAACAGAAAAGAAGACATTTTCGTATACATGGTTCATTTATTGGAGAAATAGTATCTTTAAAAACATCATTACTCGTGTTTTGTTGTGCCCCTTATTTGGCATATGAAAATTTAGCACGATAGTTTAAAAATGACGAACAAAAATTGTCAATTATAGATGATGGCAATCATCCAAAATAACAATATGAAACTGATTATAAAATCGAATTTGAAAGGTTGTAAAGTGCTTCGTCTAAGTAACAATTTGGCTATAATGTAGAACAAAAATGTCAAATTTTCTCCTTCTTTTAGGGGTCATTGATATTCTTTAAAACGTTTATGGGTTATTGCACGTATAACCTTCGACTCAATTTTTACGATCAATTCAATTGATATTTTGCCAAAATGCTTGAAACACTCAGACATTTTCCTCTGGATTTGGGCCCAAGCAAAATACAAATGCAATAATATTGATTGTAAAAACAAAACTGCTATAACGCATGAGCTGTAAATGATTAAGTAAACCTGCTAAAAGAATATTATCAAACCAATCAAAGTTATACTCTTGTCAGAATGTTATTAGCTAATGTTACAGTGAAAATATACGAATTACTTATTTTAAAATTACATTAATTTAAAAAAAATTATAGTTATTAAAACATGCTTTAAAACGAAACACCAGAAGTTTTCCAAAATACTTCAAAAAATCCATTCACCAAAATACATACACGAAAAAAACTTACGAGACTGCTCAAAGGAAATTATTTTACAGATAAATTGGATAGAGATAACTTTATAGATGAATTTTATACAGGCTAACTTTCTCCTTTTTAATTTATAGTGTATACATTGTCAGCTCAAAATCTTGAAATCTCAGCTTTTTTGTTGGGTTTCATCCCACTTATACCAATAATACCATATCTAACTTTACAATATGTTTGCCCTATAAAGCATGCATGGTATTTCATTACCGTTAACATCCCAGTCAGCGATGCATATAAAATCTTAACTGTATCTCGCTATATATGCTGTACATGAACAATGCTTTATAAGGGCAAACCTGGCAAGTGTCATGACTCTCCCTAGCATCGATTTATTAGGATCTCTTTTTCTTCCATCGCTTTCTGTCATTTCATTTCTAAGGACGTGTTTATGGTAGATGGCGAGAAAGCCGATGCAATTTTAGCATTTTGACAGTAGTGCGCTGGTCAGTTTGTCTGCCAGTTTAATGTGTTTGTAATTAGATTGGACTGCTGCCTCTTCTTCCTGTTTTCCTTTGGCAAATGGGGATTGGAAATCTTGCTCTTCACCCCAAGGCGAACATGGCTAAAAACCTAAAGGGCGTCAATCAGTTGCAGCAAAAACTCAAGGAAGGCTTATACATGTATATAAAATGGTGACTGCAATGGTTTGGCTGCAGATGTTTCACAGCGGTTTTAGATTATGTTGCACAATAATTGCTTGTGTTATCTCTTTGGGGGAACCAATATCAGCAATTTTCGGGACAACATCTCATTAAGCCCAATGGGAATTTCAATCATTTAGAGGATTTTTGGCTCCAGTTCTTTGCAAATTTAAAAGTTTAAATCAAATTATTGATGCTATATTCCTATAGTCAGAAAATCTTCTCCTCACATTATTTTTAAATATAATTCGATTTATATTTACATCAGAAATGGGTTTAGCACTTCTATATTTCAAATACAGTGGAATTAGCCTATAACAATCCGGATCTATGAAAATTAAAAGTACATGTCAGTAGAATTTTAAACCTTATTTTAATAAAAAAAATAGTATAACCGCGTTTTTTGTGTGTAAAGTTGGAAAAAGTATAAATCTTGTGTACCAATAGTGATAAAACATTATACAATAATAAAGATAAATTTTAAAGTTACAAAAAAAATTACAAAATTAAGACAAATATCAGCAGTGAAATGTATAAATGAAAATATTAAATTAGACTTAAATTTAATACAAAATACGAGTAATTTTTGGTTTTTGAAAGTTAATATGTTTCGTTATATTAGTTATGTTAGTAAAATAACTTTTATAATAAAATTTTAGAATAAATTACAAAAATTGTAAATCATTTTGTATCATCCGACGTAGTTGTATCCAAATAAAATTACTGCACATAAGATAACAAACCAACCAAACATTGCTCAGAAACGTTATACTCAGAGTATCGCTATATCAGGCTTCGTCAAAAGCAAATTCACTCGCAAAAAATAGTAATAGGAATATATTAATATAGCTAATAAAGTTTTTTAAGTCAACACCGTGATCATAAAAGTGAGTTTATAATTTATTTCACCCTCGGGAATCTTTGTTTCTAATCCTGTTATAAAATGTTTTAATGATAACTATATACTAACTGTATAACATTTATATAATTAGTAAAAGTTTTATTCAAAGATTACTCAAAACAGATTTTTACGTACAATATACATGTACATGTATGCTGATATCTCTTGATACGGTCATGATATGCTTTGATTAAAATCTTACTGTTTATCCTGTAGATAAGAATTTTTTTGTCATGTTTTTAAGCAATTTTAAAATTCAAATTTTTCAATATTGAGTATTGAATGAATTGAAAAGATATTGAACATGTTTTAATTCGTTGATAAATAAATGATGAAATATTGATTTTCAGAAATTAATTCCCTTAGTATTTCAATAGTGTTCAATTCAACGATAATGATGATTGTGTAAACATCGCTGCACTTCCTGGAAATGATGTTACCATGGGGTTAACGTTTTAAGAAAATGCTTGGAAACTGAAACACGTGACACGAAGCTTACAAAGAGTATCTGGAAAACGTACGTCATGTTAGTTCTTCGGAATACTTGTTTATTATCCCACGTTTGTTTAGTCTGCTTTTTAGCAAAAGCACTTCAAAGAATAAATTTTCCAATGCACTTCCGGTACATTTTTAAGGATACAGAGAGCCTTTCTGCTGAAATAACATCAACACAAATTTCAGCCAATGGGCGGATTTCAACAAGCTCTTGCACCTGCTTTTACGTGCTAAAAATAAAAATATAGATTGCAAACGTTCCATTATGCCAACATTGATTCTATCATTTCAAATGCATGGTCACATTCGCGTACATGTATTAGAGAGGCCGAATTATTGTTAGTGTATTTTTCTCCTGATTGCGATTATCTGGAACGATATGGATTCGACGTGGCGTTTTGCTTTTCCCCCCAATCCCATTACACGGCACAAAATTTCCTAAGTTGGCGATGGAGAATGTAGGGCATTTCGTCTGGCGCCGCCATTCTCGATGCTTTCGGTGGTTCGACCGGTCGATTACTTGTCTGAACAGACTACGCTTTAACTTTGAACTAGCGTTTGGTAAGCCTCTGACAAAGGACAAACTAAAGAGGAGATTGCACTTTACTTCATCATATAATTTCGTTTGCCAAAGATGCAGTTGGCCATTTTTTCGAGATGTGCTCACGATGCGAAACTAAGGGTAAAAACATAGTGCTATCAGCGATTAGAGAATCGCTTTATTCTGGAATGATTCCTAAAGGCATTCCTGCGATTCGCGATGCACCAGCATATAGAATAGCGGCGCATCAAAGAGTAAAGCATCACATGATTCTTGCATGAATCCAGGACACAAACGAGTTTGTCTTTTCTAGAATCATTCTTGATTTTAATGAGTTTTGAATGGTATCGAAAACAAGATGTTCGATTGCAATCATTGATTCCAGAATCATTACAGAATCATCCCAGATTCATTTTAGAATGAAGCGATTCTTTAATCGCTGAAAGCACTATAGCACTATATTTTTACCTTAAGGGTTTGTACCCTTGTTTATATCCATTGACTTTCTTAAAACAATGAGAATAATGAGATTATATAACTAATAAGTGAGACAAGCAATTCGACCCCAATATCAATGGAATTTTAATCTATGGGACTATGGCATCAGTCAATAAATAATTCGATTTTTTGAGACTAAGACCCCAGGCCACACTAGGCTGGAAACGCGCGTTTGGCTAGCCTCAAATAGGGCATCGAATTTAATGCAAATTCTAGAATTATAAAATGTCCTCATTAATATCTCGTGCGAAAATTATTTTTTTAATTAAAAGCCTTGTTTGAGGCTAGCCAAGCTCGCGTCTCCAGCCTAGTGTGGCCTGGGGCTAACATCACACTGTAATAAGAAAATACTCAACAAGACTTTCATGTATTTTTAATTGGGATAAAAACGCTATGCATAATCTCACAAACAATGAGAGTCATGTAAGAATTTTTCACTATGGAAGTTGATCTTAATTGTTTACACCATTTTTTTCTATTGGTTTTAAGTTTTTCAAACGTGCAAGCCATGGGGAAAAGAAAACGAGAGAAAGAGATGATTCCTTTTGTTGGCAATTCCTACCTCAATTGCATTATTGATAAAGGTTTCCAAGTGAAATCCATCTGGGGTAGATAAGCTGGCAAATGCATTATATATTTTCAGGTGATTTTTTAAACGAGCTGGAGCAACATAAATAAACGAAGCATGTTGATCTACTGCTGATTGCTACCCTGGAAGATGGTGGCAATAATCCCCTAGCGTTTTTCTCCACCAACCTCAGATCGGTTTAGCGTCTCTGAACGAATAAATAATTTGTCTAATTGGTAAGTTAAGTCAGATTTGACGCCGATAGGAAACCGGAAAAGGAAGGCGATAGGAGAGGGAATTTCCCCAGATGTTTGCATGACTAGCCTTGCGAGTCTCGCGTTTTACAATCCTGTTCAAAAATTTATTACTCGGGGGTAGCTTCCGTCAATCTCGGTGTAAGCACTACGGTGAGACACGTGGTGCGAATGGTGGCACCGCGGAATTAATTATGGATGGGACACTATAGTCTGTTCTTGGTTTAGCATGCACCAACGCCTTCATAAGTCTTCTTGAAAACGGGTACTTTTTTCTGGCACGATGAATGATCACGTGGAAACGAGCTCGATCAGCAATGAAAAAAACAACTACTGGATTTCTTCCTGGTTTGGTTACAGGAAAGGGAAAAAAAACACGTCTTTGCTCTAGTTAATCTTGGACAGTTAACCGAGTCCTCCAACATGCCATTAATTAAAATCACGACTGTGTGATGACAGCGTTTAGGAAGACATGAAGAGAGGAAAATAGAGAAGGGAATTTCAAAGGACGATTTTGCCAATTTTCAAATTCTGCCATTGTCTATTAGTTTCAGATCTTCATTATTTCAAAGACTTAGGTTACACTAGGCTGGAAACGCGCGTTTTGCTAGCCTCACATATACCCCTTATTGTAGTAAAAATCTGGAATTTATATGCTAGTATTCTTTCCTTCCGTCTTGCACCGGTTCTTCTCTTGCTTGAATCATAAACTACCCCTAATCACACATGAAAAAACACAATACAAAAACATAAATTAAGAAACTTAATAGAAAGCAGGCAATCACTGCAAACTCAAATGTTGTGTGTGGTTGACTTATGTCGGGGAAATTTCAATTACAATTGTATTAAAATCGCGTCAGTGTGATGACAGAGTTTAAGAGGACATGCATGAAGAGAGACAAATGAAGAATGGAATTTCAAAGGACGATTTTGTCATGCAAATTGCAAATTCTGCCATTGTCCTGTAGTTTCAGAGCTTCATTATTTCAAAGCCTTAGGCTACACTAGGCTGGAAACGTGCGTTTGGCTAGCCTCAACAAGGCTTTTAATTGAAAAAGAATTTTCGCACGAGTTAAAAATGTACAAATTCTATAATTTTAGAATTTAAATTAAATTTGATGCCCTGTTTGAGGCTAGCCAAACGCGCGTTTCCAGCCTAGTTTTGCCTGGGGCTTATTCTATCATTATTCATTTTTTTTAGAATTTTCATAACTGCTAATTCAATTTATTACCCTACAATCAACACATACGTTATATGTGTCATGTGCATGGTAGGGGGAGGTAATGTATCTAGTTAACGAGATATACATTGAACACAAAATAGATAAAACGCAACATGAAAATGTACATTTTAAGCCCCAGGCCACACTAGGCTGGAAACGCGCGTTTTGCTAGCCTCAAATAGGGCATCGAATTTAATTTAAATTCTAGAATTATAAAATTTGCACATTAATATCTCGTGCGAAAATTTTTTTTTAATTAAAAGCCTTGTTTGAGGCTAGCTTTGTTGTGGCCTGGGGCTAAATGTATTTTGAACTTAACACAATATGTGTTACTGTAAAGTCTTTACATGTTAAAATCTATCTCTTGCAATGTTACGTTTGTAAAATTAGCTATAATTTACGCTCGTATACTTAATTAAAGCAACATAAACATCTGAAAATCTTAGTATGTGTTGTCTTGACAACTTGGTGAAAAAAACGTTTAAGTTAGCGTTTAAGAGTAGGCGTTAGAGCCTGCACCCAACGAATCGTGTATGATAGCAGGCAGACATTATCAATTGGCCAAAAACCTATAGAAGCTGTAGATCCCTGGGCTGACGTTATCCGACATTTAAAGGGCATTTGAAAGATTGGTCCCAATTTCACAGCGTATACTAGTATATGACGTTTTATACAATGGTTTGCCCTAATTTGATTGTAGTGAAACGAACAGAGACTGATATATACCTATGCTTAAATGTCACTGAAAGTGCTTTTATGTAAATGGCGCACGCAGCCTTTGGAGGAGCTCGTTTCAGTGTCCGAAGTTCAAGCTTAGTTTATCGCACTAAAATAAATTGAATTTGAGCACTCTGACCCATCTATTACTCTGGAACCGTTTCCCTTCATTTGATGAGGATTCACAAATGGTAAAAAAAAATAGTAAATCCAAATAGAAACTTTAACGATTAACAGATTATAATTTATACGCCAAACCTGGAAATGTGAGAAAATGTAATTTGACTGATGGAATGATGAGTAAAATTGCATTTAATTTCTGTCTTATTATTAAATTTTTATCCAAATATAAGGCTATTCAAAAATACAGCTTAATATGGTGCTCACACATAAGTTGATCTGCTTTCCCAAGTGAAAAATCCCAAGATGTCTCATAAAGAAAATCTATGTGAATAATCAATTCGTAGAACATGCTAATGAGAGTAATGGAATTATGGAACATTCTATTAAGATTAACGAGACAATGCTAGACAAGCAATTTGACAATATATGATCCCAATATCAATGTGATTTTATTCAATGCGACTATGTCATAAAGCTACTTAATAGTAATAATTCATAAGAACATACACAATAAGATTTTATGAGAACATGCTCAACAAGATTTTATAAGAGCATATACTCAACAAAATTTCATAAGGACATAATAAATTAGATTTTATAAGAGCATACTCAACACGATATTATCAGAGCATACTCAATAAGATTTTATAACAACATACTTCACTATTTGAGTATATGTTATTTGAAGTAATTTATAAGTATATACTAAACAAATATTTGAAAGAACATACCAAGATTTATAATTTGGAATTGGGATTATCATGAGATATTCCACAATCTCATAAGCAATTATATTCTTATGTTTCTATACGAGATTCTTTGTGTATAATGTTGGAGTGTCACGAAAACATGATAACAATGATTTCAATATGATAAATTACATAGCCAGGGAATGGAGCTCCTATCTTGATTGCTATTTTACGCCATCTTGGGGCGCTACACAAGTTATGCCCATCCACAACATCCTTCAGTTAGCTTAAAAGTTGAAGCGAGAATTATAAAGAAATGGCGAATTGTTTTTCAGACGTATAAATATATTCTCGAATATATTATATTTAAGCATTGACGAATTGAACGCATCAATTGCGTCGCTTTCTCTTTCCGCTCCGATTCATCCATTCCTGTTCTACTCTTCCTCTCTTATCTGCTCTCTCCTTCTGTTGCCCTTAGGCGCCATCTGGAGTCTGTAAATCATAAATGCAAATTACACCCCCCAACTACCGTTAGCCAATTGCACCCGCGTCTAATTACTCTTTCTGTACCGATGTTTTCATCATTCCTCACAGCATTGCCTTATATCTGTCTGTTTTAATTTCACTTTATACTGTCAGGATATCATGGAAGAAAAATCAAACCTACCTCTTGTTTAACCATTGATATTCCATGAATGCGTTTGCTAATGTGGATCTCCAGACTCCAGTACAAAGTATTCCGTCATACATGTGCTACCCTATGGTTAATACTTTATTAGGAATGTACTATATATAAAATTATAATAGTGCTTCGATAAAAGTGAATTTCTAGTGCATATTTGAGCAACGAAATGTTTTCCAGTAAACACATTTTGTCCAAAGCTTGATGTATAAATTATAAATCATTAAAACTAGATAATGATGGATATATTGTGCCACAAATACGATTAAATACGCAACAATGACGAGGATTCAAACATAGTTTGTTGTTATACTTGCATAAATTTGAGTTTAAGCGGTATCTCATACTTGAAGCATAAACTACTAAGTACAAATAATTTAAATTAAAAACAATGGTAGGCAATCACTGCGAGCTCTTATGTTGTGTCTGGTTGCCTCATGTCATAAACTATTTCTGTAGTAAAAATCGGGAGTTTTTATGTTGTATATTGCACCCTTGAATCTTAAACTACCACTTAGTACATGTGAAAGGACACATTACAAGTAAATTAAGAAACTTAATAGAAAGCAGGCAATCACTGCTAATTCGAATGTTATTTATGGATGTCTCAAGTCAGGGGCTATTGATATTACAGTTGTAGTAATAATCGGGAGTTTGTATGCTGATATTCTTCCTTTCCTTATTGCATCCTTTACGTCTTTTAATTTTTAAGTACCATTAAGCACACATTACAAGTAAATTAAGAAACTTAATTGTAAGCAGGCAATCACTGCTAACTTGAAAGTCGTGTGTAGTTTCTTCATGTTTAAGGGCTATTGAGATATTACGTTTGTATTAAAAATCTGGAGTTTTTATTGTAGTATCATAAACTAGTATCATAAATCATAAACTACCCCTAATCACACTTGAAAAGACATAATACAAAAACCTTTAAATTAAGAAACTTAATAGAAATCTGGCAATCACTGTAAACTCAAATTTTGTGTGTGGTTGCTTGATGTCGGGGGATATTGGAATTACAATTGTATTAAAATCGCTAGGTTTTATGTGACTATTCATTTCTTCCATCTTGAACCGTTCTCGTGCTTGAATCTTAAAACTACCCCTAAGCACACGTGAAAGGACACAGTACAAGTAAATTAAGAAACTTATTAGAATACAGGCAATCACTGTTAACTCGAACGGCGTGTGTGGTTGCATTACATTAGGGGCTGTTGATATTACGATTGTAGTAAAAATTGGATATGTGAATGGAACCTTTCTTCCCTTCCGGCTTGCTCTTTTATATTGCTTAAATGGCGAACTACTTCTAATCACATGCAAAACAGACGCATTTAATTAGGAAACTTAATTGAAGGCAGGCAATCACTGCTAACTCCAATGTTGTGTGTGTTTGCTTAACATTAGGGGCTTGCGGTATAACTGAAGCTCTGTATAGAACTTTTCAATTTCTTTAAAAAAATAGTCACGAGCTTGATAGAAATATCTGAATCCTGACTGTACACAACTTTTACAACATTTACTCGTTCCTTTAGAAAATCCAGGTTTTGCACTTTTATTTTATTGATGACTTTCAATGGGCATTGGGTCATCAACTGTATCTATAGGCTGTACACGGAATTGTAGGAATTCAATCAATCGTCTTATTTTAGAACAGGAATGTGTTCTCCTTTTCCGAATACGTTGTCGCATGTTTTTTTAACATAAATGTGCTTGAGATCTCGAAATCCATCCCTTAGTTTACTGTAAAAGGGGGAAATGGCGTTCACTACTGTCTTGCTATAATGATATTGATCGTCTAATGAAAAATAACATTTGACTCGCATGCACGTTACTTTAAATATACCTTTTTTTAGGCTCTTCATTTTTCGCAGTTTTGTTAAGAAGACAAATTGCAGGTCTTGTGGCAACTCTTCTCATTTGTCATTCCGTCATTGCAATGCATGGCAAACCGTCCTATTTTTTCTCCATTTCCACCAGGTTTTTGCGTTATATCATTCAAGTCCCTTTTTTTCCGGTTTTTCATCCAGTTTTTATCCTGCGTGTTTTCTATCCAAACAAAAGCCATCTTCCAACTTTTGCTTTCTTGTACCGACGAGCAACTTGGCGCATGTTTCGCAATGCTTCCCATACTTGTATATGACAACTTATCTTTTCTATTCATATTGACTGTTTATTCAAGATGCGACAAATGGCATCGATATTTTTTTATCACCACTACAGATCTCCATGGAAAAGTGTTTCTTATGCAAACCCTCAAAAATATGCTGTTGAAACTGGTTTTACGCATATGCCGAACTATGCTGTTATGCCATTTGTTTTAAACACGGGAAATCTGCAGGAATTTCATACTATAGACTCATCTAATGCGAAATAGAAGCATATTTTTCTTAAGTGCCAATCGTTATTTGCAGTGTTGGCTTTTCGAAACATTAAGCTAAACTTCTGCAGAGTTATATATATGCACTGAGATTTTTTTGTATTATGTTGTGGTCATCTTGCAAAGAATTTGTTCTCAGTATTGTTATTGTTGAAATGTTTTTCTAGATCCTAATAATTTCATTGAAATAACTGACTGGAAGATTTTAATAAATCATTTCATTTTATTTTAATCGGTTAATTTTTAATTTTGTATAGTTTGTCAAATGTTATTGTAGGTAGTCTATTGGTGACATTTAAAATATAATGACTTGCCTTAAATCTGAATTTTGTGTCGAAAATGATTTAGAACGTTTTAAACAAGAAAGCTACCAGTACCCAAATATTCTCTCGAATAAATATGCAAAGTTTCCACGTCGCCAAATAAATAATTAGCTGCAAATTCTAAAGCTTAGGAGTCGTTTAAATTTCTGCATTACTATAAATATAAAAGGGACATTTTCAACGTTTGAAACTAATTGCTTGAGCTCCTGAACAAATCTTCACATTTAACTCGTATATTTTAAGAAAGAATTTTATCTTGGCATTTTTAATCAATGTTCAGAGATGCGCAAGAGAAAGTAAGTAAAATAAAGTAATATTCATGATTATTGAAGAATGGTAAGACACAGTTTTTCCACAATACATGAAAATTAAAAAGAGTTAACTTAAATCTCTTTTAAACAGGCAAACCTACATGTATCTTCTACACGCATAGCTTCGCAATATTAGCACTAAGGCCGGAATTCATAGTCGTATAAGTAGTACTTATTTGTATACTTTTAACACACAAGTAGCTAGTGCTTATTCGACGACTATGAATTCCGGCCTTAGTCCTTCATTCCAGTTAATCACGGAATGGATTTCAGCCTAGTTGAAATCGGTACTCCAGTTTTCAGTTGTTTTTAACTTGGTGAAAATTGTTAATATTGGACAGAAACAATAGGCTACTTCACGCGAGCGCTGTTAAGCACAAGCTGGCAACACTTTTCCCGCATAATTAGATGTGCGCATGAACAGCGCATGCGCACATCAAATTACGCGGTAAACCGTTGCCGGCTTGTGCTTATAACAGCGCTCGCTTGAAAGAGCCTAATATATCATTTAAATGTGGCCCTATTCAATCCTGCATTAAGCGATTTCATGACATTCCATGGGACCAATTAGATTACAAATGCACTTTCTAATATGATCTCGAGTGAAACAAAATGGGTCAAATATTAATTTCGTCCAAGCTGAAATCCTATTTATGTGTAATAAATACAAAACGAGTGCAGCTAATGTACATTTACATACTGTAAATTTTGTCCAAATCGATTTTAAGCTAGGATGAAATCTTTTCCATGACCACAGCTAAATATGCTTTGATAGAAAACGCCACCCACTCACCACCCATAAATTTGAACTATGATAATTTCAACTTTCGGTGCAAAAATCGATTGAATTAATTATGCATTTATTTAACATATGATGTTAAAGTTCATGGCATTTCATGTGTTTCGGTACACATACTATAGTAAACAACGATTATATTAGACATGTTAAAAACATGTAGAGCTTCACGTAGGCTATACACATCGTGTTATCACTATAAAATACAAGTGAAAATGTCAATTGTTCGTGTACTAAACATGTTTTTTTAAACATATTGTCGATTCTAGACATCTCATATAAATTAAGAATAATAACTAATTAACATTATTTTTAGAAGGTTATAAAATATTCGTGCATATAACATCTAGTTATACACGTTTTTAGCTATAGAAATATACTTTGTCTACATGAAATACAAGTTTTGTTTAATACTCAATTTTGTTGAGAAAAATACCTTAACATTTGACATTTTAAGCATTACGTTACTATAGCAATTCGTAGATCTTACGCTTATTAAATTTTCATTAAAAATACTCCAAAATTCCACTAATTTCTATAAAGATATAATTATATGGTGCGAAACTTCAATAGAAAAAAAAAACACCCATTTGGTTCCTATAATTATGAACTTTGATAATTTCATCTTAACAAACCGGATCATCTTTTGGTGCAAAATCGATCTGAAATTTCCAGTGATGACGTCACACAACCGACTTCCCTAGCAACTTAACGACCGTTTAATTCGTCGGTTAATCGCTCTTAAGCTCGCAAGGCATTCAATTTTGCCGGTGAAAATGCCAGCACACACAAAAGACGATATGAAATATGAAAAAAAGATCAACCTGTTTAAGAGGAAAGCAAATAAGAAAAAAATGAAATGTAAACAGTAAACAATATGATAAAAAACAATGTTGGGATATGCCACGTCTAAATATTGCGTTCCATTGTACCAAAGTTTACAAAGGACTTTTATATTAAGTGTTATACATTTATTTATACTTTATCAAAATATTTTTAAGATATAATAAGTTAAAAACTACTCGTTGGAAAAAACACAGGAATGTTATTAGAATTTTATGGAGTATAATACATTGTACATTTTCGTGCACATGCACATTAAGTTTCCATTTGAAGGTTTTAAAGCACAATGGAATTCGCTTATAACGTTGCCGAATATAGCGATATTCCATGTATAACGATTCCGAGCAATGTGTTCGGTTGGTCAGTTATCTTATGCGTAGTAGATTTGTTTGGATACTACGATGTCGGATATAACGATATTCATGACAGTGATCCCATTTTGAAACGAAAAATGGTTCTTACATTCGCCAATAACAATTTTTTGAGATTTCATCCCTTTCCCAATTTTTAAGTGCATATATGTTTTACAAAATGATATATAATCTTAAAGTAATTGTGTTGTATTTTTATCTGAAATCTTATTATAATTTTGTTTTATTTTACTTATATACGATACATTAACATTCAAGAAACACGTTTAAAACATTTAAAACATAAAAAAATATTCTTATCTTATACTATAAATTTAATTCAAATTTAAACTTCTATCTTTGCGTAAATGCATGTACATTATCATTGTTATTACACGTACGTTTTATTTTTTTATAAATCTGGATACAACGATGTTTGGATATAACGGTCTGATTTCTCAGGTTCTTGAAGATCGTTTTAAGTGAATTTCCAATGTATATGATATTAAAATATTAAAATATCGTTCTCGTTAAGATTAAAGGAAACCTGTCACAATCCCTCTATAATTGTCCATATAAGGAAAAAAACATGTATATTGTTACTATAATATGAATTGGGCATGCAGTATATTGAAATATATTGCATGCATGTGTAGATGGGAAGTGCACAAGTATGTACATGTTGTATATGAATTCTAATGACTAGTACATGCTGGGATAATAGCGAGAACAAATAACAGTAGCTTTTTTACTTAAGTCTGAAAAATCACTAGGGATTTCGAAAGAATTTGTTATGAGAATAAAATTTGATGTTTCGGATTTTTGTTCTCATATTTTAAAAAAAGATAAAGAGAAACAGCATTTTGGAAAATTATAATTTCTTTGCATTATTCAAAATCCTCGCATGGAAGCATCCATTTAAATTTCGTCTATTGATTCCAGATGCTGCTTTCACAAGCTACAATTTATGAACGTATACTTAACATGTTTTCCCTTTTCCCTAAACGGCGTCAAAGCATAAATGGAAAACGAGTGAACTAAAACCAGTGAATTTTAGTGCAAAACACGATTGAAAATTCAAATATTTATAAACTATACCTGTATGATCACTATCCGATACCTGTTTGTATGATGATTTGTACATTTTAACAATCGATTATAGCGTGAACAATTTTCAAACAATTAATGTTAACTCATTTTTCAAAACGATAAACACGTGATTTTCGAAACAATTACTTCACTTTATTCCAAAACAATATTAACGTGCTTTTTCGAACAATTATTACATTCTCCCAACAAATATTCATGTGCCTTTCTCAAGTATTTCTCAAGTCTAAATAATATTCATATTTTTTATCTAAATAACATTCATATGTTGTTTTTTTCTAAATAATAGTCATGTTTTTTTTTGTTGTCTAAATAACATTAACATGTTTTTTTCAATATAACATTCACATGCATTTCTCAGCATTTTTTTTGCGATTTTACCAAAGACCTTATGTTTTCCCTAAGGATAGCGCTTTTCCTAAGTTCATTGCATCTTTTATGACAACACTACTCTGGATTTTTACATACGTTTCCTAAAAGTATTTCGTCTTACAACAATCGTATTTTCCCAACGGTATTTATATGCTTTTCCTAAGATGCTTACATGTTTTTCATTCAAAAGATTTTCAACTGTATTTTTACCAACGATTTTACACGTGTTTCACAAAAGAATTTTTACAAAAGAAAATTTATCCACAACAATAGTCTCTTGTACCCAATAATTCTCACATGCGTTTCCAAAAAATTATAATGATCCTATTTTTCCAACGATATTCACATGCTTTTCCTAAGAATATTACATGTTTTTCCTAAGATTGTGACATGTTTTTAACAATAGATATTCAGGTATTTCCCCCAACGATTCTTAGACGCATTTCGTACATGTTTTTTCTCCAAAAAATTTCAACTGTATTTTTTTACCGACGATTTTACACGTGTTTCGCATAACAATAATTATTTATCCACAACAACATTCTTGTACCCAATGTTTTTACATGCGTTTCCAAAAAAATTATATTGATCCTATTTTTCCAACGATATTCACATGTTTTTCCTAATAATATTACATGTTTTTCATATGATTGTTAAATGCTTTTCTTAAGACTATTACATGTTTTGACTACGATGTTACATGTTTTTCTTATGATAACTACTTGTTTTTCACAATAGACAATAGGTTATTTTTCCCAAATGAGTCTTACATGCGTTTCCAAAAAATTAAATTGCTCTTATTTTTCCAATGCTTTTCCTAAAATTATTACATGTTTTTCCAAAGAATATTTCATCTGTTTCCTAAGATTGCTACATGTTTTTCCTAAGATTGTTAAATGCTTTTCCTAAGATTATTACATGTTTTGCCTAAGATTGTTATATGCTTTTCTTAAGACTATTACATGTTTTTCACCATTTAGATATCCTGGTATCTCTCCTAAAAGACTTATATTGCTTTCCATGGTTAAATCTACATACTTATATCCAAATAAGTTTACGGTCTTGTTCCATTGTACAATTGTTATGCTTATAACGTGTTTTTCCAAACGACCCTTTTGTTTTCCTTACCATTTACACAACTACTTTTACGTTACTTTCCACATAACGATGTTGTGTTTTTCCAAGCGATTCTCTCGCGTATTTTTCCATGGATCTATGCATCCATGTTTACGTGATTATCTCATGTTTCCACATGGATAATTACTACTTTTCCCCGTATTTTTTTACACGTTGTTTTCTCCATCAACTTCACTGCAACGAATCCCCGTCGTCAAAAAGGTCAGTCGCGCTATTTATAGGCCCTAGAGGCCGCTTCCGATTCGAGATAAAAGCGTTAGGTGGATCGGATCAAACAGGTGGCAGGTTGGAAGAAAAGCCTATATTGTTCGCGGTCGTGTTTATATCGACGCATCGCATACAAGGGGAGAAAAAACACATTGAAATATTGAATTTACGATGGGACGAGGCTAAGGAGGTTCTCCATTTGGGGAAGTGCAAATCCAAGTCCGCCATCTTGTGCATGACACTACTCTTCATAGCGTATATCGATTTGAAAAGGCGAGCACCTTAATCGATATAAAAGGCCGTGGAGGAGGAAATGTGGGGGGGGGGGGGAGTGAATACTGCCCCCCTCCTACCCCCACCCCACAACAGGAAGTTGCGTTGCGTTCACAATGCAGAAATGCGAAAATGTAGGTCGGACCTAAAATCGATGTTACGGCATGGAGCGAAACCGTGCGTGCATCCATCGAAGAACATAATATAAAAATAAATGAAAAAAATCGAGACCAAGTGTTATAGTAGAAAAATACTTGGACCGGTGGTGCGAAGGAGGTTCAAAGTAACCGCCGGTTAATCTAACGTGGTGTGCCATTTAAGATTTACAATATTCATAGGAAAGTGTCATGGTGATTTCTTGTTTTTAGAAATATAATTATCCCCAGGTAAAAACAATTGTTTAAAACGTGGAAGTAACAAAGCTGAAATCATTTTATTGAGGGTTAAGATGGCCCTTAAATGGTTTTATCTGCCCTTGGATGCAGGCAATCACTACTAGCAATAGTAGAACCAGTGATTTCCTATCAATCATGGGCAAATTCGCATTCATATAGTCGCATATAGCCTATTCATAAGACCAGTTATGAATAACATCTATGAAAATAAATTAGGAAATTTTTAGGAAAGAAACCGTGGAAATAACTAAGCCAAATGCATTTAATTATGGGGTGGGACGACCCTTAAATGGCTTTATCAGCCCCTGAATGCAGGCAATCACTGCTAACATTAGTGTAACCAGTGATTGCCTATCAACAAGGGGCAACATTCTCTCTCATATAGTCGCATGTATTCGTAGGGTCGTTTATGAAAAAAATTAAGAGTAATTTATAGCTTTTTGCAATTTATCCATATATGGAAGAAAAGGTGGAAATAACTAAGCTGAATGCATTTTATTCTGGTTTAGTATGGCTCTTAATTGGTTTTATCAGCCCCTGAATGCTGGCAATCACTGGTTGCATTAGTGTAATCAGTTTGCCTATCAACAAGGGGCACATTCACATTGATATAGTCACATATACTCATAAGACCATTTATGAACCATTTACAGGATTTATTTATATCATTTATCCATATTATAGGAAAGAAAATGTGGATGTATATCATTTAAATATATTTCAATGTTGGATAGGATGATTTTAAATGGTCTTGTCAGCTCCTGAACTCAGGCAATCACTGCTAGCATTAATGCAACCAGTGATTGCCTATCAGTAATATTATTTATAACATATTGTCATATGTTTCAATTAATATGGCCTCATTTAATGCTTAGTATTCATTTACTACATTTTATATATGTTATTAGAAATGGTCAAATTTGAGATTAGATAACCACAAATTCCCCACATTGATTTATTTAAAATTAAACAGTCCTCGTGTAATATTCCATACAAAAGAATTCCAGAAACTCCGAGAGTTTTGGAATTTGCTAGTTAAACCCTGACCTGCAATGGCAATTTTATGCAAAAAATCGATGGACCTAGCATTTGTGCGTCACAAGGGCTCCAAAAATAGCCATTGGTCGCCGAGGGGATTCCCTTATTTCCGTTTTAACTCTCTGGAGTGACGTAAAGCCCTCTTCTAGTTTGACCTCAATCACATGAAACCGAGATTAAATTTACGATCAACAGGTACGAATCCTAACCAAATAAAAACTAGCTACGAATCTATTGGCATCCCACTGAAAACTAATTTAGGTGGCGCTGCAAACCCTACTGGAACTTTGAAAATCATTAATGCTTTTAGTGAGGAAGTTAATTGGGTGGAAAATTTTTATAGAGCAATATATGTCATTGCATGTAACGTATATGGCAATATACAGTGTATCTTATTCTCCTTATACATGTATGTTCAAAAACATTCAGGTCATATATGGATGAACAGGTTTTTGTATAATCCCGGTTATAAAGATATCATATAGCCATGTCCAGCTGGAAAAAAAAAACATATGGGCCATGTATTAAAATATAATATTAATTGAACATACATGTATACCGGAATTGCCATATAAGAATGTGTATGGCCAAAAGTTTTCATAAATTCCTATGCATGGTTATAAATGAGAATTTAACGTAACTATACCATATATACAACTACAAATGCTACATATGCTAAATACGGTTCATCTTATTTTTAGTTAATAAATAACCCTAGGAACATCCCAGTTTTTTAATCGCCGATTAAAGCTCTTTTATTTGCAATTAATAATTTAACGATGAGGATTTAATTAAAAATTAAGAATGTTGTCGTAGATTATTAAACTAATACGGGGGTAATTTCGTTTTATAATAGTCTCCATTTACGAATGTGCAAAGATGGGGTCAAGCGGGGGCGAATGACTATAATACTATAGCAATAAAGTATTATTATTATTATTTTGCACGATCGTTCCAAACCCTTATACAGGTGTCGTTTTCGTTTAATATCCTCCATTAATTACCCGTCTTGGCATGTTTATTAATTTAGAAACATTTGCATTCCTTTCGGATTTTCCATAGGTGGCTTTTAAGCGTATTATTATTATTATTGATTAACAATATCACGAAGAGGAGAAACATCTGCTTCGATATCGCTTTTGTGGGAAAGCTTGCATAAATGAGTAACTCATTACTCGATGTTTGAAAAAGGAATGATGGCGTGGAAACACCATATGTTGGAAACTGCTTAGGGCATAACGGAATGACTTACAGTTTACGGTAATAGATGCAAACTTTTGAATATTTTTAGCAGGAATGTTTAATACTCTGTTGCGCAAGAAATACTTTTTTGATATATTGAACTGTTTTAAAATAAACCAGATAGTTTCTTCAAGTGAAAAAACTGATATGATAGATATAGATCGGAAATGTATATCATATATTTTGCCGGTAATGTATTCAAGGGCTAATGCGATAACATTGTATTTATAATTCTACCTAACCAAGAACAAATGTCGATTATATATGACCACGGTTGTCTATATATCTTGACACGAGTCCAATTTCTGTCATGCCCATATATACGATCTTCCAATTACTATAGATCAGCATGTGTATCACATTTATATTTTTAGAGATAATACATGTACATGTATATACATCATCTCCGTGTTTTCTCCCATATACAATGTATATGGACAATGGCATAAAATTACATTTTCATACAAATTGACATACATGTACATATATGGCCTAAAATATGTGAGAAATACAACTTAAATTATATTATGACGATGCACAATAATTTTGTTCGAATACTACGATGTACATGTAATATAAAATGATAATATGGACATAGGGATACCATTTTAAAACAAAAAATGATTTTTAATTCGTCTATAACGATTTTCTGAGTTTTCCTACCC
>JAQGCC010000722.1:0-31220 GCA_034698905.1 Xestoiulus laeticollis
ATGGGTTTGACCCCCCTACCAAATGGCATTTATTTGCTGACTGTAGGGTACTGAGTTGAATTGAATTGAATTGAAATACAATACAAAATATGCAGAACATGTATTATAATGTGATGTAAATCGCCGTTGATGAAATAGATGCATGGACATCTACGAGGAGACATTTACAAGAGTTGGGAGGAGAGTTTGAAATTGAAGCAGTTTTTTATCTACAAAGTCGTAAATCTAATGTGTGGCTGGAAAAAAAACGACAATCTTTGTCGTTTGCCAGGGATTCGAGAAATGATGTTAGCTGTGTATAGTTGATGATATAGTAATGAAGCCAAGTTTTCATCTTCCTTTTACATGTAGGCCTATAGATTTCAAGAAAACTGCTGACGTCACTGAAATATGATTAAAAAGAGGCAGGACATTTCATAAAATGATTTTTTTTTAAATGCACACTTCCATTGTATACAAAAGGTGACATGAGATAGAACCATTACACGTACAAGTATACGCCTATTTTAAAGTTGACCAAAGATTGGGACAATATTGCTATATTTTAGCCTCAAATTGGGCGTCGTTCTAGGACGAGCTAGGACTTATTTTGTGACGTCATTTCCACAACATTGATCACACGCCATTGAAAGAAGCTTATCGCATTTGCTGTATATGCGCTGCTTGTGCCGCCATTATCGGATTTCCGTTCGTTTTGTTTAAGAAATAATTCAGCGTAAGCATTTCTGCCACCCATTGTGCACACACACACACACAAAAAAAAGAAAGAAAAACAACATAAGACAAGGGTTTGGACCTTTTTGGAGAGGCGGGCCAGAAGTCGTCACAAAAAAAAATGAACACACCATTCTCCAGAACCAGGTTGTTTCAGAGCTATATGCCCATGCCTCCATCAACTTTAAATACAAAATTAGGGCTTTTGGGGATTGGAGAGAGTTAGTTTTTAATGAAATGTTGAACGTGGGAACATCATTATATAGCTAAATCTAAAATGAAGAGGGAAATTCGGTTGGAATATATCCCACTCTTTTTGCGATTTCGATACATGTATACAGTTTGCTCTGTTTTAAAAATAAGCCATTTGAAAAACGCATGCGCATTCACAAGAGACTCCGAGGGACCGGAATTGGCCCACGGGCCACGGTGTGGCTTTTTTTCTTGGATGGAACTTTTCTAGAACCAAATTTTAGTAATGATAGTTGGAAATTGTAGGAATATATATAAATGTATAAAAAAGATGCAAATTGGTTTAAGGATAGTTCCGCACATGGAAAATTCCGCACACCTGATTGTTGATTAGGTTTGATGCGCGGAGTTTTACTTGTGGGGAACTTTCCTAGAACAAAATATACAGTTTGTTAGGTTTGGCTATAGTTTACGTTAGGTTATGTTCGGTTAGTTTAGGTTATGTTCAGGTTAGGTTAGGTCAGGTTTAATTAGGTTAAATTAGAATTGCGGAATCTTCCCTTTCGCAAAAATCCTAAGTAGATTTGCTTTTGGTGTGTGGAGTTTTCCTTGTGGGGAACTTTCCATGCATAGAACCAAAATAAGGTATACAGGTTCTAGGAAAGTTACCCACAAGGAAAGCTCCACACACCAAAACCTAATCAATTTTTGCGAAAGAAAAGATTTCGCAATTATAATTTAACCTAACCTGACCTTTCCGCACAAGGAAAACTCCGCACATCTAACAATGGGTAAGCTAGGGCTGAAGGTTTGGTCAAGTGTGCGGAGTATTCCATGTGCGAAACTTTCCTAGAATAAAACGTATACTACGACTTGCAGTTTGATACAGATGTAAGCCTTCTGAAATTTTGGGAATATATATAAAAAAGATGGAATTGTCATGAGGACTATACTACCAAATGGCAAGTTATGGGCCTTGTAACTCTCTTTAATTCCCCTTGCGGTGCTTCGTTTCAATAATTAGCCCGCTGCAGTGCTTTTATCTACGTCCATATATTTTCTCTCGAAACCAGACCTAGATAAAATAGAATTGGATCAATCGATCTAGTCTATATAATCAATATTCGTGGAAGATTATCCCTAATGCGTTAGTACAAGGTGAACATTTTGTTCTATACTTGTGGCCTCGAAGTGATGCTCTTCATCCTTTTTTTCCACCACCCTTCATCTAAGTTCCAACTCCCCCCTCAAGTGGATGCCCTTTAAATTGTCGCTGACAATGACGATCCACTCCTGTATACTCTTTTCTTTTAAAATTTTTTCTGTGTATATGATCTTCTTTGGTGTGGTGCTTCAGCGCTTTTCTGTGCACGGATCGATATTTTTATGGCTTGCGAGGAGAAATGCCTAAGCCTGCAGTATGTGCGCCAGAATTCTTCTTATCTCATTTAACTCCTGAATTCAAAGAAGAAGAAAAAAAACTGGAAAAAAATACGTATATTGTAATAAACATAAAAACACACTGTTCGTCGCCGTGTACTTTGTCAACTCTTACCTTCATTAGTTGTATAATGAGCTTGAGAAATATTAATTCGTGAAAGGGAATATATATGTGTTATGTTGGTGCATCTCTGCGCCAATTGCGCAATGTATGCAAATGTTCAAACTCCAAGGACTTTTTGACAAGATCTCTTACAGGGTGCCTTTTGAGGAAGTTCTGTAAGGGTCGATTCAATTCAATTCGTTACCCTGCAGTCAGCATGTAACATGCCATGTACGTGGCAGGGGGCAAAGTGCCAGATTTTTAAGGAGAGGAGTATATTGTTGTGGCCATTTTTTGGGGAACTATCCCAGCATCCGCCTATATGGGCGATTAAGGGAGGTTCTGGGAAACCACGAAAAACCACAACCAGGATAGCCGACCGGGGTTCGAACCCGAGGCTCCCGAGTTCAAGGAGTTAAGCATAACCACTAAGCTAACCTTGTTGCACCTGGTTACGCCAACAGAGGCTAAGAATAGGATTAACCTGCTTTATAAAGCTAGGTTAAACCACCTTTGCATTGCACACGCATGGGTTAGGGCCTCTGGAATAAGATGGCGGCCATTTTGTTTTTTGCATAGTGGAACATGGGTTCCATAACCCTGGCCGGTTATTTTATCAAGTGTTAATTGGTGCAATGCTCGATGTGCGCATGCGCACTTCAATTGGAAACTGGCTGCTCACAGCAGAGGTTGCTGCTGAGATAGAAGTTGAAACACAACCAACTTTTTTTGCTGCCAGAAAATGATGCCAGCAGAATTGATTCCGTCCAGTGGGAATCAAGCATAAGTTGAATGGATCGTTAAGTGGATTATGAAGCATGATCATCAAAGTTAATTTCAGGGGATAAATCTTAATTACGTTAAGGTCGTGTCAATTAGGCGTTATAACAATCTGTCAAGGGATGTTTAAATTCAAGACTAACAAGACCAAAGGTCCAACCTTTTTGATCTGCGGGTCCAAATGGTATCATAGAAATTAAACCGCGGGCCAACATCCCCCGCAAGATATCTTTCAAACCTACCAAGTCACCACATTATAGGTGGACAAATTTGCACACAATCAAGACACACCATGTATATTGATGGACTTGTAACACTGGTTTCTGTATTTGAAAAGCCCCAGTTCTACGATGACATCCATGTTGTTGTCATCCATCCACACACCGTGCCTGCGTGACTAGGTTTCCATTGCATAATATACGTTCGTGCTTTTATTGCTCTCGTCCAAAGGCACTCTAGGAAGCACGCACGGACCTAGCATGAGTATATATATCTCTGTTTGAAAAAGTACAATGTATATATGCTAACGTCTTTACGTCCCTTCGAAGATTTGCAATTGGACCCCGGTGCATTTTCTTCGATTTTACCAGGCTCCCAACGGACGTGGCTCTTCAATTATTTATTTGGTGAATGATGGCCAGTGCACTGCCATAAAAAGCTCGATAAAAAGTTTGGCTAAAAAAATCCAACGTACACAATTGGCTAATAGGCCTACAGCGCTATATATCGAGACCGAGTGCACATTCAAAGCTTTAGCTTGATAAAAAATGAGTGAGCTGCTCTTGCATCTCTTTCCTATTGCCAGTTGAATGGACACTCGCCTACAAAAGCCTCTCACCATAATACCAATGATCCAAGGAGTTGCATGGACCACAAAACAAGAAACTTTCTATTGCTTTCCAAAGATTTTATGCATGCATGTTTGTCAAATTTTGATATCGAATGTGATTTACGTTTTATGATTGCTTCTTCAAAATCCAAGTTGCTAGCTTTCAATGGCTTGGCACATGACTGACATCATGACGTTTGGAGATGCTGGTTTAGTACGATTTGAAAGGTGTCCTGACGTCTGGAAAGTATTGCTAAAGCCTGGTCTACACTTAGCGTTTTGTCGTCAGTCTTGCATGATCATGATGACAAAACGACCAATGATGAACACTGAAACAGGCTTTAATGCAACGCTGTTGTCAGTGATCATCAAAGGTTATTTTAGTGATCATTTTGCCGTCATGGTCAAGCAATTAAGAGTGACGACACTGGTATAAGGCTCTCTTTGTGATTATTGCAACTTCCCTTGTATTTACGGTGAAAGTATCATACTTTGCATAGTCCCATACGATTTTATAGTTATTCGCAGTGTTTATAAACTCAAATAGCACCAGCTAGATTCCAGGGAACATCATACTGAAGCACACTTCAGGACACCGTTAAGTAACGTGAACTCCATCGATCCTATACACTATACAGCAATGAAGATGTGTTTCCCAGGTGTCGGACCAACGTCTCGTCTATTGACTCTGGGCAGTATAAGACATTTGATGGATGTTGTCAATAATGCCGAGCCACTAAGTACAGATAAATACGTACGTCCAACATAGCTTTCAGGACTGCAGTATATTGAGCAAAAAGAGGGATTTGCCACTGTTGTTGCTCCTCAGGGATTCGAGGGATGAGTAGTCTTTACCTTCATATCCATACATCAGTCAGTGTGAACAGATACATCTAAATATTGTTGAAAGACCTTGAAACGTTACTGGAAATGGTGACCATGAAAAAAATGTGTAACAAATCATATTAAGTCATAGGATCCGTTCCAATTTCATAGAAAAATCACTGTACATTATATATAGGGTGGAAAATTCATTTGTTGTGATTTAAATTTCATTTACATTTGTTTTTAACATTAGTTAGAACATAATTAACGAATATAGTGATCAGTTTCAAGTAGCATGTCTGTGTCTGGTCCCTGCTAAACGTGTCCTGGTTGGACAAAAACGTGACAACAGTCGGCTCTCGATATAACGAATATCAAGGAGCAGGAACATTCGTTCGTTATATTGTTACTGGAAATGGTGACCATGAAAAAAATGTGTAACAAATCATATTAAGTCATAGGATCCGTTCCAATTTCATAGAAAAATCACTGTACATTATATATAGGGTGGAAAATTCATTTGTTGTGATTTAAATTTCATTTACATTTGTTTTTAACATTAGTTAGAACATAATTAACGAATATAGTGATCAGTTTCAAGTAGCATGTCTGTGTCTGGTCCCTGCTAAACGTGTCCTGGTTGGACAAAAACGTGACAACAGTCGGCTCTCGATATAACGAATATCAAGGAGCAGGAACATTCGTTCGTTATATTGAGAGGTCTGTGTCTACACATTTTTCTCGCTCATATAGGCGGCTTTCATGGCTTTTTATTACATCTAGCAGTTTTTACAGACTGAAATGATGGTTTTTTTGCCCCAACACTATAATGTATATACCTGTACTTCTGTCTTCTATTGAACACCAGAAATTCAATTTTTGCCAAATGATGGAGAGAGTCTATAGACACTAAAGCTGTTTGCGGAATTTTGCATTGCAATATTTTAAGTAAACCTTAAATAAGCGTTAAATTAATCTGTTAAGATATTAATCTTCAAAACCAAACCTTAAAATCAATGAAAATATTAATCTCATGACATATTAGGACGTTCTTTGTCCCAGACCTGCGACGTTCGTTATAACGAGGTATAGGTACACTGCAAATAAAAACATCTTAAAACCTGTCCCCCTAAACAAGACGTTATCATGCATCTTTAGAATTTCGACTTAAATTACGATGCACTTTTGAATTTTTTTTACTGTCCATCTTATTATAAAATGCAACTAATTTTTAAGCTAAAAAAAAGTGGTGAAATTAAGATGCATCTTTGCATCTTGTTTTGGGGACATCTTAATTTAAGATGTTTTCATTTGCATTGATATACAGTGTACCTGTTTACGGGTATGCTGCTACAAGTCGTTGGAACGTATACTGTAAATTTTCCATGAAAATTGCGATGCAACGTATACGCGTGATATCGAGGGAATTCACCTAAAATATTAATCCGAACAAAACATAGGCATATACTGATGCAAAGTGGAAATGGGTTCCCCAATTTCAAATGCACGAACTGTACTCGTTTAGGGTTTAATTTGTGAGAAAATGCTTTTCACGCCCAGGTGACCATCATTGCTATATAGCTGCTCTACATGCCATATGTGCATGTCGTTCAAAACTCTATTTCATAAACTTTCGTCTTCTATTTTAGATGAAAATGAGCATAAAAACGAGTGAAACCACACACGGCACGAAGCCAAATGCTACACATGAAATGGAAAGTCGTTTAAAGTACCCATTCTATTGTATAACAGAACTAGTATGATACGACTATATAGTAGGTCTACTGAAATGTAAAATTCAAGATGGCGGCTGATAGAGTTGAAAAAAAACTTATTATTCTACTGCTCCTAGTCGTACTTTAGTCCTTGTGGCACAATTTCCTAAGCAAATCAATAACGGTTTATCAAATCCAATTTCTTTTATATACTTTGTTAACGGAAATTAAACTTTCAATCAAATTTCTATTCTTTCCATGCACTTGATCCATATACGCGGGCATTCAGTTTTATTCAATATAACAGCTTCTTTCACCAGTTCTATCGATATCCACATGAAATAAAAACGGACAAATTGTTTAATTTCTTTGCATGCGGCTGTGATTTGACGTGGCTGAAATTTAGAAGCTGAATGCAATGAATCATGCAATCATATCGTAACGGCGTTTCATTTAGATCACGTGTTCAGTGGCCATATAGCGGAACGGCGCTTCATTTAAATGCCATTCAAGATGCAATCCTTCTATTCGAAAATCTGCAGTGTTTAATCCACTTTCAATTTGGCAAGGTCACGTATTTATCCATTCGGCGTGCATGCGCACATCTATCTTAATTATCAAGATTTAATCCGATTTTAATTTCGTCTACATATTGAACAAAAATGAAAAACGTGACTGCAGCTAGTGTATGATTCCACCCTTAAATTAAATTCGTCTTATATTCGTTTATCCTGTTTAAATTAGTACAGTGTAATAGTCACACATTTTGTCTGTTCACCAAGTTAAACAATTTGTCCGATTTTTATTTCGTCTAGATCTCGATAGAACTCATGACACAAACTTACGAATCCCTCATGTTAGTGATTCTTTACAAATGCATGATTGCTACAGAGTTTTTTTTTTTTAATAATTAAACTTGGCACTGACATTGTTGTCCAACTTTCATCTGATTGATGTAAATTCGTCGCATTTGATGAAATTGCATATACAAGATATACACGTATGGTGCAATAAAAAAATCTGAAAGTTGGGCGTTTGCCATCCTTCGCATCAACTAGATGGTTTGCAGAATTTGATCGATTGCCTTTCAATGGGGACCTAATCTTTACTCTTCAACTCATCAATCTGAAAAAATGTCCGATGCACCGATTGAATGCGGGTAATTAGCTGATTGGACCGTCGGAAGTGAAGCTTATTTGCCGAAATGTTGTTTTGCTGAGAAGGCAAGCTGCATGCAGCTGTATCTTTTCAGATAACACCTTTTTCGATGTAGGGTCCATTGAATGTCTTTCTGATTCGGTGACTTTTAGGGGGGACCAACCAGTCGTGAATACATCTTTGATTGGGACGATATGTATACGGCAACCAATCTTGTTCGTTGAGTTATCATCTTCTTAAAGATGATGCATTTCCATATCTAAGATGCTAAGGTCTCTCGTATATATAAGAGCAGCGCCACAGTAGCTGTAGTAATTAGGCTCGTGAACACAATCTCGCCATTAAAATAATGAGCAAATATCGAAGATTAAGACTTGGAAGAAAGGCGTCTCTATCGATTTGAATCGCATTGTCTTATTAATTAACACGAACCGTTATTATTGGGTGCGTGTCGGGTGTATAAATATTGAACTTGGGAACCCGAGGACCCTCTTCAATTGCATCTAGGCTTACGTATTGATGCTCAAGTGAGCAACAAAATGCAATTCACGTAGTGGAGTGGAGCTGTGCGGATCATTTCGGCTATCTTAAGCAGTACTCGACAGTACAAACGAAGGAAATAATAGAAGTATAGGGGTAATTGTGCATCGGTAGATTCTTTTCTATATTTGGCAAAGAAGTTTGTTAAATTTCGGTTTTAATGAACGGAATCTTGTTGTTGATGAAATGCACGATGAAGACAATTTGAGCATGTGTAGACTACTTGTAACAGGGGAGCTCAGATAACTGAGCACTCCTGGACACTTGAGCACATTTAAAATTGAGCACTTGTACCATGCATGCGCATTAGCACTCGTTCGAAAAAAATTCATGCGCAACTGAGTGGACCTGAGATCTGCTCAGTTGAGCACGAAATTTTTTCGAACGAGTGATATTGCGCATGCATGGTATACAAGTGCTCAATTTTACATTTGCTCAAGGGCTCAGGAGTGCTCAGCAATCTGAGTTCACCTATTGTGTAGTATTGAGCATGTATTGATTTGTAATAAACTCTGCAAAAAATGAAATAGGGCATTCATTGGGCCAAAAGTGGCTCGCGGGCCACTAGTTTGACACGCTTAATTCAAAATTTTTAATGATGTAAATCTACTATTTTGTATCGGTAGTTTGAATGTTTATGTTCAGATAAGATGTTTAGGGCCCATCGGACCCTCCTAACGTCTCCACCCGTTTGGCTCCGGATCCGGATTCCGATCGCGCTCCTCGCCACTCCCAATCGATTTTTGCCTTTTTTTATATTTCAACACTGTCTACACTGTACAATGTATATATGTATACGGTACATGAATCCGTATGGTGCATGCATGCTGCATTGCATCTACTAGTTGAAAGCGGTTGGCCGATTAAGGCGAATTGCAGTGCGGCGTGAGGGCGCCACTGTAACAGTAGCATCATTCCCATTTGTAAGGAGAGGCGCAAGAAAAGTATGACAAAAGTGAGATGCGATCATTCGAGGGGGTGGTGGGCATACAGGGCCACCGCACGCAGCGTCATTGCTCGACACTGCATGTAACCACTTCCGCGTTGGGCACCCCCAAGGTCCTCCTTTGCTCCCCCACCTCCACAACCCGCGTACAGGATTTTTGGCCAGTTCCTAGTGCGTGGTCAGTTCGCTTCTGAAGCTCCAAACTCTGGTGCTTTATAAACTCTTAATCCGGATTCCCAACTTTTTTGTGTGTCCTGGACAGGATAACATGTCCGTGTGGTGGGATAAGGCTTCTGTTGGTTTGAAACCCAACTTGGACTTGTGACTATTCTTGTAGTGCGGTTCTGATTTGCTCGCGTTCTACGTAGAATTATTAGAAAGTCCTTCTTCTGTAACTGTTAGACAATTTTCTGCAGAAATGTCTACCATGGTACCATTGCTCCAGAGCGATAGCAAGCAAAGCCAGGAGTTGGCTGATGGTGAGTTTTGTTTTATCATGTTTTAGAGGTGTTATTTTGAGGTGAAGCACCGTTCTTTTTCATATAAAACACATTTTTTTTAAAAAATTGCATTTAAAGGTTGTTTTTTTTGAATTGGAAAAATCGGTGGCCAATTGTCTGATGTAAGATTTTCAAACGAGATTTTTCACTCTTGGATCGGTGAATTTTTGATGAATACTACCAAATTTGTGCATAAAACAAGTGGAAACGGCGTTTTGCACATGAATTATTGAGTGGATGATTCTGTTTTATTCCAATCTCGCTTCGCCTTATCTTCACTATAGACTGCTAAATTTTTAATGATTAATTTTCGTGTTGGCATAACAATTTGATAAAAAAATCTTTTAGGGGCTCCAGGATATTTATTTTTGCCACTGATAAATAAACAGTGAAGCAATGTTTAAGTCTTTAAGAACAAAACACCGAATGCTTTTTTCAGTTATTGGTAAAATGTTATTACAACGATTTTAAAAACATGTCTTTGTAGGCACATTTTGGTGCAAGCCATCACAAGTTTACTGCAATTCCTTTAGGCCAAAAAGTTGTACATTTGTAATGCTTAAATGTTCGTGTTTGCTTAGCATTTTTTAAAATTTTATAAAAATATTTAGATGCTCGAGGATGCTTATTTACAACAGAAAAATAAACAATATGAAGTACAGTAAAACCTGTTAAATTTGCCCATCCAAAAAATGTACAAAGTTGGTCACTGTCACCTATTACAAACCACTATACAGAGAAAGTTCTGAAATACAAAATATTATCAATTTTATCCTGTTTTCTTCTTATGTAGCCATTTTCATTGTCCTCGAACATTTCAGGTACTCCAATTTTATTATTTAAGTGTTCCTTTACCTAAGGAACACTGAGGTTCACTTGGCTCTTGATAAAAATCTCAATTTTATCCTTTAATCGAAGTTCTTTGTACATTTTTGAACAAGATGGTGCCATTTTTAGAAATAGTTTCTAAAAACTTGCAGTTAAAAAATAAAATGATGGATTGCGAGATGGTTAACCATACACTCTACATGTACAATGTGTAAGATTCACATAGGCCTAAGCTATTTGCTTTAACCTGCTTGGCTGGGTGGTATCCCAGTAGCACACAATATTAATTGAACTTTGATTGGCCGAATTTTGGAGCAATATTGGTTAAATTGACAAAAATTGGCCAATGAAACCTATAGTGGTCCAAGCTTACTATTTAAGCAGTACTGAGTCAATATTGTGCTCTTATTTTGTTGGTTCAGTTACATATCGATAACATGATAATTTAAGAGGACCAATATTGGGCCTAAATCTATTATAATATAGGTCCATTTATTGTAATCCATATATTTGCAATTATGGCAAAATATTTTGCCTGCAATTGGCCGATATTGAGTGCGCTATTTGTTAGGGTTAAAACAGGAAGCAAGATAGGCATATGCCACGCCCCTTTAGGGGATTTCCCCTTTTCACCTTACATTTTCTCTTTCAATTGTATCGAAATTCTTGCTATTGCAGATTGAACGTGGCCGTCACTTTATTAGGTGCATTGTCAATGGAAAAGTGGCAAAAGAGATGGCACACCTTGGTCACTGTACACAATAGACAGGTGGTCACTATACCAAAAATGTGTATGCACTAAAACCAATTTATGAAAAGTGGTCACTATGCAGAGGTAGTCACTTTCCCAGGTTTCACTGTACTTGTTTTAAACACCATGTCTTATAATTAAGATTTAGTTAGCTGATTGGTACAACTAAATGCCTCTATAGAAAGTTGTGCAACTTTGTTGTTTGCACTACACTATTTTTCTTTTAACATGTGATTGATCACTTATCGATGTAAGATAATGACCCGTTAAACCTGTAACTCATTTGTAACGGAAGTTGCAGTTTGATTGGACGTTAAGTGGCTCTAATAAATTGCAACCTGGTTGATCAAGTGCTGATTAATAATTAATTGGTAACGATTGCGTCTAGTAAAACAGGTGATATATCCATTTTGAGACAGCAGGATAAGACAGTAAAATAAATTTGGATTTGGGAATATATCTCCTCGCCATATGGTGTTGAATGCACGTAATGGTAGTTTAGGATGCCGTGTTTAATTTGGTGTTGACTTTCATCCATAGTTTAATACTATGAAAATAAACAGAACATCGTCCTGTCTAAAATAGTGTATTATTTAAGTTCAGTTTCATGAATTGATTTGATAGAACCACAAGACAAGTAGGCTTTCGATATTGGCATGCATTTAAAGCTGGGATATTTTTCTTCATGGTGTACACAAGAAGGATTTATGGATCGGATTACCTCTCCATGCCTTATGGTTAATACTCACCTAAAGGTAAGTTAATGGACCCAGATTTGTAAGCCATTAATTGTGTGGATTCTAATGGCGGTTAATACCTTCATACGTCCAAAAATTAGGTCTTAAATCTAAGATCTAAGAAATCTTTGCATCCAGATTTCATCTAAAATTATAAGTCATTCGAAAATACTTGCCTCGCTTCCGTGATTAAAATTTTAATGAATAGTGGAATAAAAAATATATGTGAACCAAAAACGAATTGAGGAAAAATTGTCTCTTTGTTAGTGGGAAATGTAAAGGAGCACTTTCCAAATGAAAAATCTCAAGCGGTCTCATAAAAAAAAAAACGACGAGAATAATACGATTATGGTACCTGCTAATAAGATTAAGATAAAAAAAATGGGACCAAATAAAACCCCTATCAATAGGGTTATTATTCTATGGGAATCTATGGCATGATTCTCGTAATAATAAGATTTCATGAGCTACCACTGTAATACGAACACTATAATTTTCAATTAGGATAACAATGGGATCTTCCATAATCTCATTAACAATGAGTCTCATACGATGATAGGCCCTAGTGAAAACTGGACATAGCATTGTTATAACCCAATTCATGAGTATATAATGTACATAATGTGGAATTTCATACTAGACGCAATATATTATTTGGGGAGTTATTCCATATAGTCTTATATATAATAAAATTCATTTCACATGTCTCATTTTTTCTCATTGGTCTCATTACCATGTTCTATAATATCATTCTCATAGTTTTTCTCAATGAGACAGCTTGAATTTTTTACTTGGGTTGGGACGCTCATTAAGGAATATTTTACATGTAAAGGCTACATTTAATGACTATACAGTATATGGTAGACCCCCATTTTCGAATAATCGATGAACATTCCCTAAAATTATTCAGAGAGCTTTAAGGGACCGAAATCTGCCATTTGGAATTAGCATCACTAACGAGCTGTAACCCGAATTGGCAGTTGGCATTTCGTACATAAACGCTCGGAGACGTTAAAGATGGACATACTACTCCGGTGGGGATTTAAAAATATTACACCAACCTCCATTTCTAAATAATCTGGGCCATTAGTTATGCCCATAAATATAAAAGAGAAAAAGTTTGCTTTATGGATGGCGCTTATCGCCAGCCATAAGTGCGCAAAGAATCGATGTAATTTATCGGGGAATAGCGATAGCCTCGTCCAAGAATCCATCAGTTTTGGGAATTGCAAAGTGCTTCCAGATTTCCGTTTACGAAAGCTTATGAAATTCTTCTTAGTATAAGCCTACTTCTTGTTTATTCGAATTACAGCGATAATCGATTTAATGTTCACAATTGGGTAATATAGCCCTGTTTCACATTATATATATTAAAGTTAATGACACTTGTTATTACTTTAAATTACGTTACGGTGTGTATACGGAGGTTGTTTTTGGGATTTTATGAATGCAAGGTCTGAAAGTCTAAAGGCACCCAGACGATAACAATAACAACAAATATAGCATGAATACATGGCACGGTCTTAAATACAGCGTTCGAGTGGTTTCCTGATGGCAAGAATTTCCGATTGCCCAATCGAAATGCTGCATTTCAGATCATGCCATATGCCCCATGCTCTCCGCTGTTATTACCTTTAGGGGCTGGCCAACAGCATGGACGTATGAATCAAATGTCTCGTGGTGAGCAGCAGCAATGTGTGCAGGGGCAAACAATGAGGATATGTGTTGCTGTCAAAAGCACATTACATGGGGAGCAGCAGGGTGGTGGCTCCCTGGAGCATATATAGTTTTTTGTATGTGCGGGTGGACCAGGGTTCACGATCAGCTGCATTTTCAAAATATCTTAACACGGCGTCTAACGTGTCTCAAAATCCTAGTTCAAATAAACGAGTTGCTAACTGAAGACCCTTCTCAGCAGATGATGCTAAGATTGGTTGCATCGGGTTGCAGGCACTTGATACAACAAGGTCAAGGTGAGAGATGATTACGGTAGCCTGCTACCGGTAGTAGACTAGTAACAGTTAATGTGCAAATAATCAGGGTCCATGTTTGTTGCTAGTAAACATTTGTTGTAAAATATTTGTGCAGCAGCTCGATTAAGTCACCTTGGCCTTGCCGAAGAATGGACTGCATGACATATGTGATCGAAGCAGTTAACATCTGTAATTGCGGCAATCCAGTCTTGATTGCACCGCAAGTGTTGTCTGTGCTGCATTTTATTAACCATAATCTGTGCAAAATTGTCAACTTTGGTTGTCTGCTACATAACAGCCAGTTGGAGACTTAGCTGGTAAGGAAAGTTTTTGAAAGTTTCTTTCAATGTGTGGTTCATTAATCTTTTTGTAATGTTAGGGATCCATCCAATATAAGTGCAAAACGATGTTAAGAGGGTTGTATACTAGAATAAGCCTTTTTTCCAAATTATTTTTTTATTTAATTTTGGAAACTGTTAGGAACAAATTAAATGTACGAGAACCTAGCACAAATATTCTATCATTGGTTTAAATTTTTTTTATGTATATGTATATTCCATGTTGCATAAAGTTTACCAGACCCTCTACAATTATAAACTTTACAGACATATTTCCATGAAATGAAATACATGTACTGTATATAAACGTAAAATTTAAACAAATAATTGAATATTTATGCTAGGTCCTCGTACATTTCATTTGTTCCTATCAGTTTCCAAAATTAAATTAAAAAATAATTTAAAAAAAGGCTTATTCTGGTATGCAACCCTCTTAATGGAAAAAAATATGTATTAAACAACAAATTTAACTAACATGCAATACTAAATGAACATCTACCAAAAAAAATCACCTGGCTGGGTCGATCCTGTAGTGTTGAGATCCCTTACATGTAACGCTATGGACCTGCAAATTTCATTTGTTTATAGAAGGCATCACCACGTCCCATCTCGAAGCTCATTTTATTTCTTCTATAATGCAATTAATAAAGTCAGGTTATTCTAACCATGACGTAGCTCTGCATAAGCTTAACCAAAAACAATATTTGAGCTAAAAAAGTGTTGGCCTCTTTTGAACACCTTGCAAGAAATGGGCAGAATCGATGGATTCTCTCCAACGCGAGATGATTGCGTGATGCTGTCAGATAGCCCTGAAGCGAATCTGGCCAATTTCATTTTGTGTTTTCACTACAAATAAGGGCTGTTTATTACCTCGGCCTTCTGTTCCGGAAAATCACGTTTTGGGAATGATGCGCTTGCTGGAGTCGGTAAAAACAGAAGTGCAGGTTACCAACGCCATTGCATATGCAAGAATGTCGCCAGAGAACTTGGTATAGGGTTAGTCATATGTTGGTGTCTGTTATAATGCCTGATTTGAACCTCGTTCCGTTTGGTGCATTCTGAACGATTGACCTTTCATAAACCTTCTCCTTCCTTGATGCCAGGAGTATTGTACTGCCACAATGGTGCACTGCTTGATTGCGGGCAATTTAAACTGAATGATATTCTTTAAGGTTTTTGGAAGGTTCATTTCAACGGAAATAGCGAATTGGAATTCAGCATAGTCTGTATCAAATTTAAGGATATCCGAAACGTGACAAATAGCGAAATGCCATGTTTTTTGGGCTTAGCTTCGTAAATACAGGTTAAACTATAGCTGTAAACGTAGTTTGGTATCTAGTTTTGAGTTAAAATGTAAGGTGGTACTAATCTCGTTATTATTCAATAGGGGTACTCAAATGACTTCTCTTTAGGAATTGGGCAATTTGGCATTTGACCTCTGTATGGTTCACATGCTCAGTTGTCACACAGTGCTGCTAAAGCAAATTGTGATATTTGTTTAAAATCGTCTAGCACACAAATCTGCAATCCCTTTAGCAGTAGGTTCAGCCAATCAGACCCAGGGTAGCACTCAATATTGGCCAATGGGCAAGGTCCGCATTACAAAATAGCGCATGCGCGAGTAGATAGCACCACGTAGTGTCAAATAAAAATTGAAAACTTGTAGGGGAGAAGAGGTTGCAGTATCAAGCAACGAAGATGGTTTTTTCATTAATATTTCAAAAAGTTACTATTTTAAAATTTTGAAAAAATTCACAAAATTATTTCGTACCATCATCTTAAACCTCCCAAAGTTTCATTTTGTTATCATGATTAGATGGCTAGATATTATCATGTAAAGGCTTATTTCTAATGTGGTTCTGTGTTAAAATCGCATTTCTATCCCCTACAAAAATTGCAACTTACTACCACAAAGGGGCACTGCACGTGACGCGGACCTTGTCCATTATAGGCAAACTGCTTTTATCCATTTTGTACCTTTAAACTAAAGATTCCAAGTAGCTCGGTTTACATTTTCCGCACTATTTCTCACTAATTTTTTTGCTGTTTCACGTGTGTTTGTTAACCTAATTGGGCTACAGTTGAAACGTTGCTTTTTTACCATTACAAATGCGGTAAAATAATATACGTTGAAGAACTGCAGAAAAAAGTAATTTTGCCTTTGGGGTAAGTAATAATGCTCGTAACCTACAATATAATAGGAACTGCATTCTATATATATAATTGGACTTGTTTCACCGTCCAATTCAATGGGGTTTCAGATACTGTATATATATACACACGAATCACAAAAACATTAAGAATATATGGGAGCCTCACAGCACATGTTCGCGGTTAATTACCATAAATGGGTGACATGTGTTTACATGAAAATTGTCTTTAACTCAGTCTGTTTTTAAATTATAGTCAGCATATCCAATATTCCAAAATAAAGTAAACCAATCAACAGATCGATACCTGACATCTATAAAACGCGTGTATATAAAAAAGGGAATGACAAAACAATTTTATATAAACAGGTGCACCGTGCTGGATAAACACCAAGCTCTAGATAAGGCGAGTGTTTACGTTTTAATTAAAATTGTGTATGAAAAAATAGGAGAGAGGATGATGATGGGCACCAAAAAAAATAATAATGAAGGAGAATCAAAGCAGATGCTCTTTAATTTGCTCGCAGCATCTTAACGTTGATGACTGATAAGGGCCACATGAGGTTATTAAAATTAAATGGTAATGAAAAAAAAGTTGCAATCTTATTTTAAGAGGAAATTCTTGTTGGGAAATCTAAAATGGAATTTATGTTTGGGGGGGGTCGCATTGCGGATCGACTATACACAGTATGTGTAAGGCCCGAAAAGATTACATTTGGCGTTGCCTTGACAACAGGACCATTGAATCTGTATCCTCGAGTACATTATTTCAGATTAGAAATCATAAAGTCATGCAACGGTTGACCCAACTTGTTATTTTAAATTAACACGAAGATGTAAGCCAAAGATCAAAGAAAGGTTAGCTTTGAATATTAACCAAATTCTGAATTTTAAAACTGGATTCGCCACTAGTCTGAATAATAAATAAACTGGTGCTTGGGTCATTGTAAATATATTTTTCAATGTTAAACTTCTATCATCAAGCCTTTGTGTTTTGACTTGGCTGTAATTTAGAAGCTGAATGCCTCTCGCAGTCGTATATCGTAACGGCGCTTCATTTAGATCACGTGTTCAGTGGCTATATCATAATGGCGCTTCATTTAGATCACGTGTTCAGGGGCTATATCATAATGGCGCTTCACTAAATGGCACTAGTAGAGGTGGTATCCAGGACGCATTGCCTTCGTTTGCACAAATCTGTTTTATCCTCTTTAAATTCGACGAAGTCATATATTTCATCCACTTTCGTCTATGTCGATGACCGGGACTATGAATAGAAAACATTATAATTATTCATTATGGAGCATGCAGTCTATAGTTTACAAAAACCTGATATTTCTTTATTTCCTCGAGAAATTCTTGGATTTGAATCTAGGAATTATTGTAGTGTACATTAGATTAACAACTCAAGTTTATTAGCAGCAGCTTTTCCTTTTTAAATTTGACGTAACCTTACATTTTATGCACTTGAACATCTGTCTTTAAATACCAAGAATTCGTCCGATTTTTATTTCGTCTGCGACAAGCTAGACTTCCTGGTAACAACTTTAGTATCCAAGTGACCTTTGGAATTTAAGTTGCGTTTACAATTTTGTAGGAATCTCGATCGATTTATTTAGTAGATTTCCTTCTCAGTTTTATCCTCGTGTTGTTAGCAGCTAGATTTAATTACTGCTTGTTATTCCGAGTACTGGAGACTTAATGGGTAATTGAATTTAAGGAGGAATTTATTATTTCGAAATGAAAAGAACAAATATTGTAATGTAGACAAGACGCCGGGTTCCTAAAATTGATTAAGCTTGCTCTCCATGTAAATTCAAAATCTCTGGAAAGCAATTTAAAGCCATACAAATTCATACTTCCGAAATTCCATATCGTTTGCAACGTTCAAGTTACAAGTTAAGAAGAGTATATTTTTCCGGTATGCTTTCAAGATCCCGGTGGAATTGCATTTCAAAATATACTATTAGTCGACCTACATTATATCTATCTCGTGGCGGTTTCAAAGAAAGGACCTTAAAGACGGAAAACGACTTTACTTTTAATAGAATTGCTTGTTTCTCTAAATTTTCCGGGATGCTTTTTCAACCACGTTAAAATGCATTCGATGATGAAATAAAGTAATGTGTTTACTGACAACGAAAACTGACCAAACTAAAAAAAATGAAGCATTTTGTGATGCCTAGTCATCGGATCATTTCTGCTTAAGTCTTACAAGAGTAAAATGGACTGGATCGATATAAAAAAATTTCGGAAATATACCACAACCTAACCCAACATAAATGAACCCAAAGCTGTGAGTTCTTGTGGGAAAAAATGCACATTCCACACTATGTAAAACCCCTAAACGTCTGCTTTTCGAAATACTAGGCTATGTGTGATTGCATATCTTCAGGGGCAGCATGAATTCCTGCTTAAGAATCTTTGGAACATGGGTCATTTTAAATTACTTTTAAGAATTGTTGGGATAGTTTAATATTGATTCAGTCTTTTTCACAAACATGTCTGTAGATTTATGCGAGTTTTAAGCAGAAATGACACGATGACTAGACGATATAACTTATCGAAGACACGTATGGTTAGTAAGCCTTGCATGGTGCATCTGTGGAAATTACACGTTTGTTTAGAAAAATAACAGTTTTCTTGTCTACTCGTGCAGTTATTTAATTGCACGAATATTAGTTGACACCATTATAATAAACTAATCTTAAGGATTTTTAATTCGGACATGACAAGTTTGCAATACAAAGTTGAGGTGGTCATTTCATAAATATTGTAAATTAGTTTTTAAAATAATTTCTTTAAGCTGCAGACGAGAAGTTGTCTTAAATTTAATTTCTGTTAATTTTTTTCTGTAGTGTCTTTAAGCTCATTACCTTCTGGAGCAATCACTCTATATCTGTAATGTTAAATTTTCAAATATAATTTTCTCCATATATAGCTTATAAAATATAAATTAATGAAAAAATTGCTCAATATTAATCACGTTTTTGTGCATCGATACAGCTGGCTATTTTTTTAACGTATTTCCTCCAGTTATTTTTTAAATAAAATTTTTTTGAGAGATTGAAGCATCATCGCTTGGCCGCTAGGGGAATACACTTGTCCCATCAAAGTCACCCATTTAAAAAAAACACATTTATTTACAAAATGATTGGAAGAAGTACATTAAAAAAAATATTCAGCTGGATGCACTAGAACGTGATGATTTTTAAGCAATTTTTATTCATTGATTTATTTTTATAAACAATAGAGAAAATGGCTTTTGAGAATTTAACATTACAGGTATAGGGCTTGCTCCAGAGGCTAATGAGCCTTAATTCAGAATCGAGATGGTCATATCATGTTTTAAATTTTTTCGTGTATTGCGTTTGAAGTTATTGATGGTGAAATACAATGCCGTTAAAGCAGCGAAACCCTCGTTGAATCTCGTATGCAATTTAACTCTGGAAAATTGATGATCTCCATTGAAAACAAAACCTACACTTAGTTCTTCGAGATCTATCGACCTCATAAAATGAAAGTCCCATGTCTCGAGTAGATATTTTTCATTCGTCCGCAGGTGGGTAAACATGTAACGAGCCTTGGAAAGTTTTCCATGCCATTCTTTCATTTCAATTGAGTACTTGCATGATGCTAAAATGCGCTGCACCCACGTTTCATGTGATCCATAAATTATTCGTATACGTTTGCATATCTCTGATGCGTTTGCTCGTAGTTATTTCCCCTTATGCCCTTATGCACTTTTACTTATCTCGCTTTTCTATAGGCTATATGTGGCATATTTAATTCCTTTTCTTCCGCTTTGTTAAACTTGTATGCGGAAAGTATACAACATCTGACGTGGATTTTTAATACGTGTATTATACATTTCAAGTCACGACGTAACATTAATATTTCAACTTCAATGAAAGCATTTTTGCGTGTTTTCTAGCTGATTTATTCATCCTATCCTGTATCTTACTCGCATTGTCCGCTTAAAACAATACTATGTGGATATCTAATTCATACTTGGTACTTAATTTGAATTATCCATTAGTGAGAGACGTACTTCCCTTTAACCCTAACCCATCACCCACATCCGTTTAACGGTCCGTTGACTTTCATTGTCTATTTATAAGAAAATAAATTAGCTATCAATTGGCTTATCAGAAAATCAAGATGGTGGCCTAAGGCCGCTATCTTGATTATACATGTATGTATGCTATTTTCAAAAGCCATTTTCTTCGTAACTTTATTATAAAACTATATTAATGAAAAAAATATCCATTATTCATTAGGTTTTGGTGCATCCAGCTGGCTATTTTTTAAAAATGTAATTCTTCCAGTTATTTTTAAATAATTGTATTATGAAAGGTTGTGGTACCATTATTTGGCCACTTGGAGGCAGCAAGTGTCCCATCAAAGATACCTCTATTTCAAATATATTCAATAATGAGTTAATGCTGTTGAATTTGACTAAATGAAATAGCCAGCTGGATGCACCAAAATGTGATGAAGATATCGAGCCATTTTTTTCATTAATTTATTTATAGAAGTTATGGAGAAAATGGCTTTTGAAATTTAACATTGCAGATAGACTTGTTCTAGAGGGTAATGAGCCTTAATAACAAGCTGATCATAATATGGAGATATAATATTATCATGTTTTTTAATTTCAATCATCAGGATGGTTGTGAAAGTTTTTTTGAAACGTTGAAAATTTCATTTCTGTGGGAACCTCGTAATCTCTTGTTGGAATGGATTGTTGAATTATAGCCTTATAGAGAAGTCAACATATATGCTTAGCACTGTAAATTGTGTTTTGAATCAGGTTCTGAATAAAGTAAATTAACCGTTATTTTAATTTCTGTCATTTCATGCAGGTTGTCTATAACTGTTTTAAAGTTGTCATGGAAGTTGAAAATTTAATTTTTGAACTCTTGTCTGAACGGATTGTGGAATTAGCCTTAGAAAAGACATCATGCATGTCCATAATGACATATTAAGAACAGAGTTGGCCTAGAATCATGCATGGCTTCTTGTCTTTTTAAAAAGAATATATAATGCGACATGGACTTATTCCAACCGGCTTCTAATTAAAACTGATTGGTCGTGTTGCACTTTTGACTCTTATATAATGTCTGAGGTTTACTGCATCAACCTGAAGAGTTTTATGTAGATGGGAGAGCAGGACTCGAATTTTTGGTCGATACCAGCTTTTTGCGGCAGAACAGACTTTTCAAAGGACGATTAGCGTAACAGCTGTTACGGATGCTGAAAAGTCTGAATTTAAAGCCTAGTTGAAGCGCTTATTTCAGCATGGGTCCTTGATGCATGCAGGCATTTTCAAATGTTGGCTTCGGTGTCACGCATGTTTTCAGCCATTTGTCATTTTTATCGGCACATTAATACGCGTCTAAACAAAGGGCGAAATTAAGGCGATGTCCATCGGCCTTGCGCTGAGAAATATGGGCTAATTTTACGTCATCTTCGCACGTCCACGTTACTTAATGATCCCCATTTTCCACGATATGGGCCCATCCTTTTTCCTCCTCATAAGCTATTGGAAAGTTTCCAATTTTCTGAATTCGAGAGATTAGGGAGTCCTTTTTTTCTCTCTCTAATTCGATATGAAAATAAGCCTCGTTGTGAAGCTCATACTCCAAAAGCTTTTCCTACTGAGCATTGCAGTGAAACGAGCCAAATGGCCTTATAAGATTTTTGCAGTCTTTTGGGGAAAGGAATTACAAGCGGCATAGAAGGCTGTTTTCTACGGATTAACGTTACGTGAGCCAAACAGAACCTATTTAATGCTGAAAAGAGATTCAATATTTCATAAAGCATCCAGGCTTTCATGTAAACTTGTTTCTGTCCCAAATAGTAAATACATGTACATGCATTCGTCCATTCGTATTCATGCAGGTTGTCTATTTTTTTGTATTTTTGAGCAGGGTGTCCATGCATTCATCTGCATGGAAATGTACTTGAATTTTAGCACCTCGAAAAATCGGGGAATTGTTCTTGAAATTCTAGTTGATTCTTGAATTTCAATTCCGAATCTGGAAATATTCAGTTAAAATCGCATGTATTTTTAATGCGCCCTGTTGTTGTGTTATGCTTTCAATAAATGCATTATGATTGTATTTAATTTTCATTATAAAAAGTCCGAAATTATCCATTTGTATACATGTATCACTGGAATGAGGTCTGATTATGCCTCAGTAGTTAGGGCTTATAATGTCTTAAAACACTTTGTGTCTTATCTTAATTAATAGTCTTAATTTTAAGAGTTTTTAGTCTGTTGGCACAAATAAGATACTATACACAAGTAGCATACAATATTGGACCTCGATTGGCCTAATATTGGAGCAATATTGGTTAAATTGGCAAAAATTGGCCAATGAAACCTGTATTTGACTGATTGTGGTCCAAGCTTACTAGGCAATATACTGGGCCAATATTGCGCTCTTATTTTGTTCTCAATAGTGGGCCTATATTGGCCCAATTTATTTGCCATTGTTGGTTCAGTTACACATTGATAACATGAGAGAACCAATATTGGTCTTAAAGCTATTCCAATATAGGTCCATTTAATGTAATCTATATATATTGACAATTATGGCAAAATATTAATATTGCAATATATTGTACCAATATTGAAAAATGCGTTTTGCCATATATAATTGCATGGCTTATATTGAGTGCTTATAAAAGTCTGAAAATTAAGACCTATACCCATGTGTGTTGCATTATTAGTTTGGCCTTTTACATGCACAAACAGATGTTACAATTTTTGCAGTCAACTTGTTAATTCCAAAAAAATGTATTGCATTGTATCATGTAAAATATAATCTCAGAAATTGCTTAACGGGTATAGTTTTATACTTTGAGAGCTTATAAGGCGATCGATCTACTAATTATCCACCCGATTCATTTGCTCAATTAGTATCACGTCGAGATGCACGGAAGCTTCGCATTATTGTTGGAGCCTTTAATCCTTTAGGGGCGGACACTAACCAGTGTCCAGATTTTCGATGAGTCTCTTGCCGCCAATCCGCTATGCATTCACGACGCCGACTTTTAAAAGATTGGCTCATTTTATCTCCTTCAGAGCTTAAAATGTAATTACTTTAAAGCAGATTTCATGTATGGTATATTTGCCAATAGATTCTGCAAGCTGCTGCTAATGTCGCCCCATTTGCAGATAAGCTGCAAATCACATGGTTAGGGCCGAAGGTGGAAATGAGAGGAAATCTTTAATTCGAAAACTACCTGAGATGCAGTATGCTCACTGTGAGAGATTTATTTACCTCATGGGGCCCAACCCGTCTAGAAATCAATTGTTTGAATATCAATGTTACAATTGGAAAGATCTCAAAGCCAAAGGCAATTAGTATTATTAGTGCAAAGAAAAATAATCATGACAGTTTTTCCCTTAATATTTTGTTAGTTCTAAAGCAGAGATTCAATCACCCCCATGTTAGTTTGGGGTACCTGAAGTGTGGAACTTTAGTCGGTAAAAACTGTTAGTGTCATAAAAACCTATGAAAGCCGCATAGGAGCGAAATATAACATACGCTCTCAGTATAACGAACGCTCGACAGTCGACATATATAACGAACGAATGTCCCATCCACTTAGATGGCAGAACAATTTTACGGCTTACACACTTAGCGATCGCAGCGCCCCCAATCAACATTGTCCAACAGTTTCATTTTCATTCAACGGAGTGGTCATTTTTTGGGGTAAGGGCTAACGTTTTGGGATTGTGGACTCCCTTATGTTTTTCCTAGGCTATGGGAAAAGTATTTGTGGAAAATTTCAGAGCAATCGGGTATGTGGATCAAAAGTTTTGCGACACATACTTACGCATATACATACTTTCCTCCGTTATATATTATATACGGCACAGGTGCTGCTTCAAAGCAAATTCAAAGTGGTCTTGTAAAGGAAAACATATTGATGATTACTAGCTGGCTTTATTCATATCAGATTAGGTACAAAAATAAGTCTTATTCTTAATACATTTTTCTCATAAGACAGTTTTAAGATTGAGTTTATGTTAATGAACAAATTCAGCTGATGTTTAACGAAAATTATTTACATTTTTTCCAAATTTAGACCTATCGGACTTAAAGCTGTGCAGACCCCTTTTAACCCCCATGCAAGGCAAGATGATGAATGTATTGCATTTTCGTCCCAATCGATTTTTATTCAATTAACGTGAAAGTATAAGCTTAACTCAGTGCACGATGCGCTTCGTTGTTTGTTAATCGTTTTGTTTAGGTCCGCGAAATGTAATTTGGTTTGTGAGACTGTTAATTGCGCCGACTTTTAATTAGCAACTGGACTCACGATTACGTTTCTATTTTTGAACAACGCACCAGAGGCAAAAGAATATTGGGAATGCTCTTGAGCATTGTATAGATTTTTTTCTTACAAAACTATCACAATGCATATAACTAGAAATAAATCTGTTCATACCATATAGTGGTCCATGTTTATAGATTAGCTTCCCCATGTCTAGGAAACTAATATTTCTTCGTTTTGTTACAAATAGAAATGTCAAATTGAAAGTACTGTGCCAGGAACAATGGTAGAGTTATAGGTTTTTTTTTCTTCTCAAAAACTTCAAATCACGTGATGGTGACGCATTAGAGTCCTGTCCTGGTGATGTGATCAAGGCTATAGGATATTGGGTATATATGGATTTAATTTAAAATGTTCCCCAGAGGCGTTTTGAAGCGTCGTGATTCTCAAAGCGACTTTAATCAAAAACCACTCCATCGCTGCAGGGGAAAAAAACCTGGACTTTTTTTGAACAAAAAGTGAAAACATGGCGACCAAACTCTTGATATCCTTCCAAATATCAAGATTATCCCTCTTGCAGCTACACCTACATGTATATATCACGTGTTGTGCAAAAAAAAAAAGTCCTATCTAGTTGTAACCAGTATACTTTTTGTGGGTGCAGAAATCACCTATTAAGGTCGTCAACAATCTGGCGTCCTGAGATTAGATTTTGTGATAAGCGCCTCTCTCAATTCGTCGTTATTTTCATATTTCATGTAAGGCCTATATAACCCACATGCCTCTTTTCATATAGACACGATTGCTTTTTTGTAAGCATCCTATAAGGATTCGATATACTTGTCGTGTTACTGAGATGTTAGAAAGACTCTGGGCATCCTATAAAAATGGCAAACGTCCCTGAAGCAAGCGTGCTGTCTGAGTTACAAAGGTATGTGAGTTTTTAATGGGTTTTCAGTTGACTATAGCAACGGAAATCGCAACCACATTTGCTTTGTAGCTAATGTATCACTTGGGTGATTCAGAGCTGTTTCCATCGTGATTTATTATGTAAACTGATTTAAAACTGTTCCTCTCTATGGGAGCCGCTACTAAAATTGCACTTCACTTTCACTATACAACTGCGCTACATTTTCACTATACCACCCAGTGACCAGAAATTTTCACATAGTGCAAACTGTGCACATCCAAATATTACGCAATAAGGGTATATTTAATAACTTTTTACTTAAGCAGGTTATGCATGCACTAATATTGTCCTTTATATATGATAAAAATATGTTGGGTAGACATTTGTAGTGGCCAGCCTTCTGATCGTCTGCTCAAATATTTCGTTCTGATACTGGTCTCTAGAGAGTCTGCTCTATAAGCTAGGGGTGAACCAGTATGCCGACTTCGGGTCGGCATTTTATAAGTTGGTGTCTAGTGTAGCAACGCCACCTCGCGGCTAGAGGAGTCTAAGCGTAGAGTGACACATCGTTTTGTTTGGGTAACCGGCGTGCTCGCAACGCCACCTCGCGGATGAGAACGGTGCGGCCGTCTAAAGTGTAGAGTGGCACATCGTTTTGTTTGGGTCGCCGGCGCGCTCACAACGCCACCTCGCAGATATGGGAGGAGTTCGTCCCGCGGGGTGCCACCTGCCTACAGGCACTAAATATTCGATAGCATTAGGTGTAATACCGTGTGATGTCATTGCTGCGCGATTGTGTGAGCTTCATGTTTCATCTCCATTTATTTTAATGACTGTTAAGGGATAGTGATCGATGCCTCGTGCGATGACGCATGATCCCAATTAACACGCTGCTAATTATCCTCTATTCGCAAGCATATATCAAAAGTGAATCCTACACTTCCGCTCTGTGAATTTTTTGACGTGATGCTATTGTTTTTAATTAATGCATTTTTCGTGTTGTCATGTGCAGTGTATAGCATTTGAAACATTTCCCCTATGGCTTTTGGGCGGACCAATATAGTTCTCTCACGGATGTATCGATTGCCTTTGGGCGCCATTTTTAATCGATGTTTATAGCTATCTTAGAGATGACATTTTGCAAAGTTCAATGGGAAGTAACCTGCGTTTATTAATGACATTTTTAATCTTTCACAGCCTAAAGGATTTATTGCGAACTACGCGTATATAGTGCCACTTTCGTGGTGCAACTTAGTTTAAGGCCGGTCGCACACTGTAGCAAACAAATATCCCCAAATGAATTGGGACTGCCTCATACTCTATATAGAAGCGTCGTTGGTTGCCATTCACTTTTCCTGGCCGATTAGTGTTTGTAGATGTTTGCAACTAATGGAGGGATTGAGCATGCAGTGTTCCTTAAATCTTGACGTCATTGGCAGCACTGTTTTTTTTGCCAATGCGCATGCATAGGGATGACGTTAATTGGTTTGTGATTGAGGGGAGACGACAATTTCATTAGTTTAACGTAATAACTCAACGTCTTTGAGGAGCATAACGATTTTTACGGCGCATTACTTATTGATGCGCATGCGTAATACTGTGTTTCTCGTCATCGTTAAGGTAAGGCATTAACGGCACACCTGCGCAATCCCTCTATTAAGTCACCACTATATAACCATTATGCCGAGCGGTGGTGCCCTCTTGTGGACTTAACACATCAATAGGAATGGCTGTATAATTAACTTGCACACGCTATACATTGCTTTTAGTGCCCAGCATGCTTCGTGTCGCAAATAAACATGACGTGTAATTTGAATTGACGAGCATTTCCGAAATGTCATAAAAATGTTGCTGTATTCCATCTGATTTTATCGCATATATATAATAATTATACGCTTGTTTCCATCTGTTGTTTGTTTTCTGGTGAACGTGTCTATCGCGTGCAGATATGAGGGTATGCACCGTGGAAACATTGTTTATTTTATACCTGTTACCACTTATGAAATCCATGCATTATGCACAAATTATATAAATAAAAGTATTATATCTTCCACTTTGCTATGCCAGGTTAGATGCATTGAAACTACCATTAAGCTTATGATACAGTTAAGCTAGCATGCAGTATATGCTCTTCTTTCGGTATTCAATTGAATCCATGCATCCACATTTTGAGGTGATGCTAAAACCCAAGATCAAGCCCTATACCTGCATGCCATGTTAATTTTATGTGCATAAGACTAGACAGTGTAATAAAACAGCATGCGCGCAAAAAATGCCCTATTATCATCGATTTTCAATGAACTGGGCTGATATTTTATAAAGATTTTTTTTCAAATAATGGCAGGTATTGGGTTTAGCATCTCTTTATGGCGAACTTGTCCACAATGCAATTCGGTTCAGCGCCGTCTAGCGGTGTATGGGTCTTTAACATTGGTTATTGGACGTTATTTCTGTTTTCCTTTTCGTGTCACATATCCTATAAAACTTGACAATTTGGATCCTTTCCCGCAATATAAGCCGTGTTGTTGTTGAATTAATGCGTGCTGAAACGCAATTGCACGATATCCAAAAGCGTGTTCGGTAATACAAAAGAAATAAAAAGACATAATTAATGCTTGGAAAGTGCCCTTTGTCGTTGATGGATTTATTTGCATTTTTGCAATGCCATATGTAAGAGCTAGATCTCTATTCTACAAGATATAAAACAATAAGCGACGCTTGATTAAACATTCTCCTCTAAGGTAATTAATTGAATTGCCTGTTTTTTGGCATTATTCTATTCAAGAAATACATGAATTATATCACTAAATAAAAAATACATCATTGTATTTCACAGAATGGTTTTAGGACAAATCCCTGGTTACGGAGGTACATAGAAGTTTAGTCGCCATCAGGAATGTTGGTTTATAATTGACCCCATTCTGCGAATACCTCTCTGAGCATCCGTAAATTAGTCCAAATTAAGACAAGATAGAATTTGTGAACGTACCTATATTTTGTAATTTGTACATGCATGAATGTCGGTTATATATGAGGTTTCAACTTTTTGCAGCCATTTAAACTTTTAAATTTGCTCATTTTTGAAATTATATTTTTAAGTAGCTTACCATATGATACACTGTGTTTCCTATAAAAATTATGGATAGCAGGAAATTATGGATAGAAGGAGATAATTGCAACTTTGTATATAGTAACTTCCATCCATATCAGATTCGGTGTAGAATGTTAGTATTAAGAATAAGACATTTTTAAGACACTTTTTCCATTAGCCAGTTTTAGGACTAAGGCATTTTCAATGAGTGGTTTCATGACTAAGCCTTTCTCAATTTGTGCAATAATTAAAACAATTGAAACTGTGAAGACTAAGGCATTTTGAGTTTATAAAAGTGTCTTAAGAAATGAGACAAATTATGGATTTTAAAAATCATTTTTGTGAGACTCCCACATTGGTAGGATAAAACATGTATTTTCGTATGGATAAAAGTGTGATATAGATACAAAAAGTTTTATTGTAATTAAATGCAAATTGTGGAGATATGAAACATACATTAACGCGTTTCCAGAGGTGTGTTACCTGAAGTATATTAATGCACACCTAAGGCACACACACCACGCCTATATGACTTAACATTGAAGATGATTTGTGGTCTGCAAAATCTACCTCAGATGCAAAACAACATTATCTCCATGTATCATTACTCACCTTTCACGATGCATGAAGTACCTTCATCCATTAAGAAGTTGGAAGTGTGCATGCATCCACGTTTTCCATAATTCTTCGTTATGCCTATATGAAAAGTTACTTAATGCCCCACATCCCCTGAAGAGAAACAAATTGAAAAAACCGTGGGGTGGCCATGGAATTGGACACGCGATAATCCGGAAACGGCTGTAATCAAAAGCCATTTATTCTTTCTTCCATTTGTATCTATACCTGTGTAATTTGGCTCTGACTTATGATAAAACTATGGGCAAGATTGCCTGCTCTTGGGCTGAAATTCAGTCCATAAATAGATAAAACGTCAACCCTGTGATTTATCATCTTATCTTCTTGTATTGTTGCTTGACTTTCATCTCTCTGCCTAAAGGACTTAATCCTGGCCTAATTTCCTTTCGAGGAGTTTGAGTTTCATCCACTAGTTTCAACAAATTTAGGTCAGATCGAAATGAGCTAGAGCTAAGTGGTCATTGTCAATTCATGGGCAAAGGATTCCTCTATAGCTTCTCTTTCGATCTATACATCGAGATGTAGACGAAATAATAGATGGACAGATTGTTTCTATTCCTTTGCAGGTGCATGCATGGGTAGTGGATAGAATGCGTGACCTCGCCAAATTTCTACTGAAAGTGTAGGCAAGGCATCCTGAATGGCGTATCAAGGAAGCGCCGTTATGAGCATGCATGTGATGTAAATGAAGCGCCTTTAATTACATGACTGGGGGTATTCGACTTCGAAATTTCTGTGAAGGAAAATGAGCTAAGTGGTCATTATCGATTCATGGAACGATGGATTTTTGTATATAAGCTTCTCTTGAGAGTGCTAAATCTATAGACGAATTAAAAAATGGACGGATTGTTGAAATTCCTTTGCATGTGCACTTGGTGAGCTTGGTTGAAAATAATTAGGAGCATGCAAGGCGATTGGATAAAGTTCATCACCTCGACAAATTTAAAATAGATTAAAAGCTGGTGTTTGCAATCCAGAACTGAAAGAAATGGTAATGTAATGCATCCTGAATGGCATTTCAGTGAAGCGCCGTTAAGATATATGACCACTGAGCACGTGATGTATACGTCGTTGCGGTATAGATGGGGGCAGGGCCGGCGCTACCATTAGGCCAACTAGGCGGCCGCCTAGAGCGCAGACTTAAAAGGGGCGCAGAAGGGGAGCATTTTGACAGTAAAAAATATATTTAAATAAATAGTCCAAAATGACACCCTTTAAATAAGAAATGCATTGGAAAGAGGCAACATTTGAAGTCAAACTAATTATATGCGGTTTTTTACATATATGTGTTATATGTTGGCCAAAGAAGATTTGTAAAGTCACTAAAGTGGTCATTTCCACTCCCTTAGGGCATAAGCCCTATCAACTGTTCCTTTTGGACATCTGGTGTGAAATTTGTTGTTAAATTAGCCTGAGAGGTCATTGATAAAAACAAAAAATGGATTTCAAGAAAGGGGCCCTTGGGAGTCATGGTAATCTCTAGTTTTTACTGTGACTTGTCAAAGTCTATAATTTTTGTGCTACAGTAATAGTGCCACCATCAAACTAACACAGAATGCAGGATATGACAATATAGTCAGGGCATTTCTTGGAAATTTAGAACGTCCACAATTCACAATTACACATTGTCCAGAATGTTGAGAATAGAATAGATTGAGTACTGAGCAGTTACAGTGCGTGGGTCAATTTATGAAAGAATAAATGTGACGTCATAATGGTTTCTATCCTTGGACCTATGGTCGCTTAAAAATGTTTCTCGTGTCACAGACACG
>JAQGCC010000723.1:0-31205 GCA_034698905.1 Xestoiulus laeticollis
TTTATAGTTTAATTTATTAACTTACATTTACGAATTGTTTAATTTTAATTACCTAATCGAAACGGTCAACCTATAAACTCTTAATAAATTATATAGTCGTCCTTTATGGGTCCTTCCCATATAGCGTAAAAATCACGGCTTGTTTCGATCTAATAAAAGAAAGCCATTCGTTTAACGCCAGAGCTAATTTTCATTAGGAATTAAGTATGGACCGTTGCATGTATGCTAAATGGAGCTCATTAACAGACCTGTTACCTTGATCACGTGGATAGTTGAGTTATGCTCACCGTGTGCATATTGCTCGTACGCTTAATTTGCCCAAGTTATGCAGAGTGCCAAGGGAGTTGTCAGTAGGTAACTAAACAGCCGGTTTTCGGTGCTATACAGGATCTTTAATTACGTGTACGCGTGCCATATAATTTATAGTTGAGGCTGTAATATTATGCATACATGATCTTTTCCATGTTTTATTAACTATTGGCTAGGCTACTTAAATGTACATGAAACGGGGCATGAAACGTACTCCATCATTCTTCTGTATTATAAAGAATAGAATACCTTAAATATACACTAAGGCCGGAATTCATAGTCGTCGAATAAGCACTACTTGTGTGTTAAAAGTATACAAATAAGTACTACTTATACGACTATGAATTCCGGCCTAAATAAAGTCAAATAGAAATATCAACATGAAATTAAATCAAAATATATACCCGGAGAATATTTTTTTATTGTTTTCTGGGGTTTTCATTTGTTAGAAAAACCCGGGCCAACCAAAATTTAAGAGACATACCAGGGGTCGACCAAAAGTCCTGAGACATACCCAAGGGTCAACCAAAATGACCAAACCAAGGAGAAAAAATTCTCAGGGTCACAGTTATTAGCACAAGTTTTGGTTAAAATATGCCCAGAATTGGGTAAATGTGAGGTTTAATTGTATTATTTATAATCAACTCAGAATTGGGTAACTTTACTATAAATAACACAAACCTCTCATTTACCCAATTCCGGGCATATTTTAACCAAAACCTGTACCCATCAACGTTGGGTAACATTTGGTTGTTACACTTAAATTCAACCCACTATTAACCAAATGTTGGTACGTCGATATAGCACTCAATATTGGGTTGAATTTTAACATCAACGTTTTTAGTGTACGTTCACGAATTCTACATCGACTTAAACAACATCAAATGGACACCACACATTCTTTTTCAATACTGTCAGCTATTTCAAAGATAATCTTTTCAATTTCAACTCACTTGAAATGTTTTATTATAGCACTATATACTGCCTGCAAAAAGCAAAACCCTTTTATTCCAACGATTGAGTCAGCTAAAATGTGTTGTCTTCTATAGCGTTTATTTTATTCATCAAGCCATCGTCATTGTCATGCAAGGGCAATAGCGGGTGCATATTGTCTAACAGCTTAATAGCGAATCAGTTCAGCTTGCACAAGTGCTTAATAACGAATCAATTCGTTGAAGAGGCTCGGTATAAGTAGAGCAATAGGAGGCTGAACCGCTGCATCTATCAGTCCTCGTTAATTATGACGGTTTCCTCCACTCAAATTCTGTCTCAACAATGCGTACATGCCATCAATATCGATTGCAATTAACTAATTCAGAAACCCAACGAACTGTCAAAAACGCTGGGGATTTTCTTCCCCTTCATAAAATTCCGCAGTTTCAAATTACACACGTAGGTGAATTCAATCACGTTTGGCTTCCTGCAGAAATGTCGTTGCCATATTGGTATTACTGTAGAGCAGTTACATCCCAGGCTCCATAGGCCCCACCTTTTTTCCTTCTTCTTCAGATAAAGCATCCTCGCTATAAAAGCTATACGGATAAAAAGGCAAATGCTGGTAGGCTTTGCAATGCGAGGAAATAGTTATCGAATCATTCAAGATTTGTGCGAAGTCAACAGACTCGTTTTGCATGTTAAATCAGCGAGCTTCCGGTTGGCAAAAGGAGTGTTATGGCCCTTGCCAAGGCGTCTTATTGGTATGCAGATGAGGCTGCCAGACGTTGCCAGTCCTTAACAAAGTTGAGCCGACAGGATCATCCTAGTAATGGGGACCTCAACTACCCATTAGAGAGTCGTAGAAGCCATTTATAGACATTTATTGAAGAATGTATGGCTATAGAACCCAGGCCTCATTGGAGAAAAGCCGCCATTTTGCCCCAGCGCTAAAGGTCCGCATTATTTTTCCAAGAAGACGAAACAAAATATGGTCGCCATGAAAAATTGATGAATCTGCACGATGCAAATTCACGCCGAGACTATGCATATTTCTGGTCCCTTGCATTTCAATATGCAAACGATTAGAATCCTTTGGGACAAAAAAAATATATAGTGCAATGCCAATTTCTCCGAAGCCCTTCGCGTTTTTGATTTCCCCAGATGCGAACGAAAAGCGGCAAATCGCAGTTTATAAAACCGCTAATAATTTTAATAAGTCCTTATATTTCTCAGCTATAGGTTATGGCGAAATGTAACACGAGCTTGGGTGATTTCCAGCACGCCAAGATCTTGCAAAGCCCCCATTGATGCACATACCATCCGGAGTAAGTAATCATTCCTGACAAGTCTTTGAGTCAGAAGGCCTTCTCATATTATGCGTGGATTCGTCCAAGCATCACATCATTAATCAGTGGTTTAACGGAAGTCCGTGCACAGAGTCAAAAGACAGACCATCCAACGTACCGCATGTTCTTTTAAACAACTTACAAGAATCTCTGGGCAGACTTCAGCTTTTGCAATATGGAACAATTTCCCAAACATTCTGAGCGTACATTATAGCCTTCAGCATATAGTATATTTCCAACTTGGGGTCCAAAGGGTTGAAGAAACAGTAGAAGGTTGCACTGACCAAAAGGCCATCTATAGATGTCAATTTTGTAATTTATAAATTACCACATCTTAAAACTATTTCGTTTAGGAAATAATTGATTTTAAAGCTTTCATATCAATAAGATACATGTATGTACGTGAAAGTCGCTTCACACATGTAGCGCACTACTGTGATGCAGTGTATATATTAGAGAGTTTCAGGATAGAGTTTCACGCTACGCTATTTCTTAGCCGAAAAAATAGTGTATCGTATACCAGCTGGAAATAAAAGTAGTTTCAGGTTACACGTACACTCTTTAAAGCCTTTCTTTAAAGCACTGTAACTTTAATCATAAACCTGTCACATAAAAGCTTTGTGCTGGTTGCCGCCATTTTACAAGTCACAAATAACCCGTTAAGTAGCGCCTCCCAATCACTCCCGCTATACGCAAAAAATAGGGTAATCACTTTACGCAATTTGATTCACCCTTATACCTGTGCAGTTGCATTAGACTTCTCACGTGACAATAGCCATACCAGGAAATAAAAATCCGATATCCTGAAACTCTTTATTACCATTCTGTGTTTCCTTAATTCATCGTAACAACTTTAAATAACTGCCAATGAAGTCAAAAACAATTAATTTCATACAAACAGACCTTTCTCTTTCTTTTTACTAATTTCAGATTCTGTCCCAAGTGTCCCGGCTAAAAAGTTATAATTTGGGTTTCCGTGAAAGAATGTTCATATATATAGGTAAAATATAATAACATCAGTGGATAGAACCCACACGACTTGAGCCTATTTAACGGCATTGACACAATTTTAATAACTATAAGATTTATTAAAATGGTGCCATTAAATGTGGCTTTATTTAGTGAAAAAGGAATCATTATAGAGAGATTGCGCAGGTTTCCTTTAATCTAATCGACAACGATAAACTCTATTAAGTATGCGCATCAATAAATTAAGTCGTTATGAGTATGTTTTATCACGTTAAACTAATGAAAATAGAAGAAGGATGTGGCAGCATTGTTTTTTTTTTATTTTGCAAATGCGCATGCGTGGGGACGACGTTAATATAGGTCTGTGGTTGAGATGACACGACAATTTCATTAGTTTAACGTGATACCACAACGTCTATAAGAAGCATAACGACTTTCACGGCGCATAACTGATTGATGCGCATGCGTAATAGTGAGTTTATCGTTCTAGTTAAGATTAAAGGAAACCTGCGCAATCGTCTACCCTCAACCACAAACCCATTAACGTCGTCCCTACACAAGCGCATCGGCCTATTGGTCTAAAACGTAGCCTATAACATTAAATTGCATTAAATTTTAGCTATATCTCAAGTTACACCATATCAAATAGTTCATATTAAAATAGCAAATTCATTATTACATATCATTGGTAAAACTTTTAAAATAAAAATGGGCTTGGCAAGGCAATAACTGCCTAATCACTAATTCTCTTCAGATTGGCAATGTTTTATCTTATAAATGTATCTGTTTCAGTTTTATATCACTCGATAGTCGATACGTCGCGAAATGCATTAATTTGCTGATAGCACAAAAAAATGTATGATAAGAACATTTTCATGACAAACGAGAGAAATAATCAGCAGTGACATAAGTAAAGAAACACTGAGGTGTCACGATCCATGTTATTGATTAAGAAGAAAGAACGCATGCTGTATTTTCCAAGAAAGCATCTTCAGAAAGAAGCAGATGTGTGATTACGTAGGAAGCAATTTGCTGATCAGTCATTTCAAATTCAAAGAAATTAGCTCTCTTGCTAATTAATGACGTTCGCCAAATAATTCAACATACAACGACTGCATATATAATAAATGTGGGAGGGTCGGGAGGGAGGAAAGTTTACACACAGCCTCGATTAACTCTATACGAAATTAATCGAATAAACATTTTGAATGCCTCGCAGTACAGAAAGTACTGACAGATTGAATAGGATTATATCAATTTCGGGAAGATTATCGTCGGATTAACGAGCAATTAAATTCTATTCACTGCCAATTGCACAACAACTACAATCGACACATTTCAACAAAATGTAATTACCCATGCACAATGAACGAGGAATTTAACATATCATTGCCATTTGAGCCAAAAAAAGATATTTATAAAAAAATCACCCAAATAATGTCAAGAAATGACATCATCAGGTATCAGAAATCCTGCAACTGAAGAATTAACACACAGTAGCCAACTACAGATGGTAGATTGGAAAAGCATACTATCTTGTTCGGCTGTTTTGTGTACAATGGTACAGAACAGTTTTTTTTTTGGTTCAAAAGGTACAAAACTGCATACGTACAACAAATAAATCTCGAGTGATCTGTCCGTGCTCAATTGGAGAAAAATGTTGAGCAAGTTTAACCCTAGGTGCAGCTGAGAAGTAAACGAAAGATTAAGTATTTACATTAGAAATCCAACCAACGTTTGCTTTTTAAGAGCACGTTTATGGTCAGTGAGAGTATATCTAGCTCAAACTCCATATGGGGCGAAAAAAAATCCGTAAAGGTTAAAAAACGATGTAGATAAAAGGGCAGTTACAAACTTAATGCACATATATTTCACGTTTCAAAGAGGAAAACCTAGTCTATTTACGCCTGATAGTTTCTTTTCGAAAAAAACATCAACAGGCTTCCGACTGAGTATATACAAGGCTGTTTAGTAAAAACGTACCTTTTTCTTATAAAATCAGTTAAAGCATTGTGAAAGAAGTCTAAAACGAAATGGAATGCAGCAAATCTAAAATCCAAGTTAGCGAAATGGCCACCAATATCTATAGATGGCACTCGATTTATTCCTTTGCACTGCCTAAGCAATGCATGTGAGTTTATAGATAAATGTTGCCATTTCAAATAAGGCGAACACCGTTGGGTATGGTAATATATTTTTAGTTCTTAAAACATATCAACGTGTTGGTGGAAAGCATTTCACGCCAACAACAATGCACAGCATGCACATGTATTTTCTAATGGGCCCCCTACCCCTTGCCACACATCGTCACAAATGTGTGACAACCCCCCCGTCACACATCACAAATGTACACCCTCACGTAACCCTTAGTGCGTGACGTCATTTATGGACGGCCCCTAACCACAGAACTTACAAAAATGCAGCCTACAAGTGCACAATACAAAAGTAGACCATCAAAATCTACAAATTTTCCATGGCTGCAAGTGGTTTAAATATGTATATAGCATGAATGGCATTTGCCATCAGGAGTGGTGTTCACAGTATGATAAGTTTTCGATTAGTTGACGGAGGCTTGAGTGGGTAGACTGAGCGTGTTATATTCTGTATTGGGACGCCAATGATTTATTAGCTTGTAAAGGCGCTTTATCTATCATAGCTTTAATTTTCACATGTAATGATGGGTTGGTAGAGCTGTTGTGCTGTGTGGGTCAAACAATTAATTGGCTCCTCTCAGCCGAATGTGGATAAAAAAGCACTAATGTTTGAATCACTGAAGAAATTAAATAAACACAGATACCCTCAATTGTCACTTTTTCAAAATTTGCATAACTGCAAACGCTGCCAAGATGATTTTCGAATATAATTGAACGATCAAAATACAACTTCAGATTTTAAGCAAGTGTTAAATTTTTAACCCCCAACAGGCTGCTTGCTGCTGCCATTGCAACATACCTAAAAGCAAAATGTTCAATTAAGGACCACATCTTCCATCCCATACCGTTTGGCAATAGGCATTCCCTCCAGACGATAAAGTAAAACAGAACGCTGCACCGTGCTCTATACCCAATGCCCGAAAACTATCCAAATACTCGCCGTTTGCAAATCTAACCGCTGCATTAATGCGCCAGCTAGTAATTCCAGAAACATAGCAGAAAAGGCATTTCTTCCAACAACAGACCCCCAGAGACTAGCATCCTAAAAGGCCATTGCAGGCAGCCATCCAACTTTGCTCTCAACCTTTATCCCGAACGCCGCAAGAAGAGTGACTTAGTACTAAATGTTTCAGCAAGAAGAGAAATCACACCCCCACCCCCAGATCCTCCCCCTTTCGGCCCTACACGGAGGCTTTAAGCCGAACACCGGTTTCATGCTTGCCTTTTGCATTAGCATAAAGATAAAGCCAGAGAGTGCGTCGCACTATGGCCACCTATGGCGAAGTGACAGCGCCAAATGAAGATCTATCTGTTCACTGGCTGGCATTTGGCCTCCCTAGCGAAAAAAAAAAAAAAAAAACGTCCAAAGACAGTGCTGGCAATGGCATCATTTGGGGGGTGAGGAATACCTTGGCCTCCAAAATAAAAAAAAAAGAACGTGGAGAAAAATTCATGAAGGTAGATCACACAAATGCTCGGCATGATATCGCCTCACTCACATAAAAGAAAAAAAAAGTGTATAACAATGGAGGTGGAGAACAAACAACGAGCCCTGGGATGTCTGAATCCATTGAGACCTCTTCAAGACAATTTGCGACGTGCCATGGTCGATGCCCACGCTGATATAATAGCTGCGAATGGGCACGCCCCACATTGCATTTGCTAAAAATAATGCCAAATGCATGCAAGATTTCAGATGTCTATGATAACAACTTGTACTTGTACACGACAAGATTATAGGCACTTGCTACTTGCAGGGATTTGTTTAGAATTTTATTCTTTCCAACCTTCAAATTGAGAATTTTTTCCTAAAGCCTTCCAGAATGGAGTTATATAGGCCAAAACAAACTTGGAGTCATAGTTAGGAACATCATGTCTACATTTATACCAAACCTTTTGCACCAAAACACCTTTTTTGTCTCTAATGAATGGACTATCTTGGCATGCCAGAAAAGTTTCAGCAATTTTTGGAAAAAATAATCTAATATTGTCTAACATTGTAGAAATTGGAACATGTTTAGACATGTCTACAGTGGTGGACTTGCTACAGTAATAGGGTGATGAAAGAAGTGTCAGGAGGGCACTAGTGTCAACTGTTTATTTACCTAAGGCGACACTAAATAGTGTATTTCTATATATACACTTCCTAAATAGTGTATTTCTATACACTATTTAGTGTCGCCACTAAATGAAATTTAGAATATGAAATGCAAGAACAGCTCTATATATTCGCAATTGCAGACATATATTGCAGACATATACCTCCAACGTATTCCTATAACATGTTAGGAACAATAATTTTTATTAAAACGGGATGAGAACACTCCTAAATGGGTTCACTTCTATTATCACATCAACATCACGACTAAATGAATTTTTAAGAAGAGCTCCAGCTGAAGGGTACCAGCCTTTCTTACAAATTTAATGGCTAATCTTCGCACAAGAAATATATTTAAATTAGCACATGGATTTCGCCTCTAAATACTTTTAGAGGTGTGAATTAACAACATCACAACCATTTTGATTCGCCAAAAAAAAAACCAACCGAGTGGAAAAAACAGGAGCTGGGGGCTATTTATAAAAGCGAAAAAAAAAAAAAGAAAACCATGGCATGGATCAAGAAAGGGTTAGATGAAAAGTATATTGACGTAATCTATTCGCCGTAAGGGCATCATATATTTAACGCGTATAAAACAAAATAAAAAACGTGTCTCCAGACATGGATTGCTTTTAAGAGGATATGGGACATGGAGGACATGCGTTGAAAAACGTGACATCGACTGACATGCATGCTGAAAATTCATATTCAACCTAAAAAACATGCCTGCTTTCTTTTTGCAGCAATAGTTTTTCAAAACAAACTTTATGGAGCAAAAGATAAGTTCTGGAAAACATGTCCATCTGCAATAACAGTTATTGCAAACCGTCTCAACCATTTTTGCAAATGGGACACAGCACCAATTTGAGAAATGAGTGACATCAACAATGACGATTTGCTGTCAAAAATGATTTAGTTGCAAAGTCGCGTGTGATCCAAAAGACAACATTCATGTTGACTTTGCCCATTTCTGTGCATTTGTCGCAGTGTTTACTCAACTAATTTGAGTATGGTCTCAGTGCTGCAATATGAACAACAACAATAATTTCTACGTCCAGCTTAAATATAATGTTCTTCCACCGCCTGATGGTGGAAGTATACAGAATATAGTATATCGTTACGTTGGGTGTCCACTTAAGACAAAGGAAAGAGGAATGAAATACAGTAGAAAGAAAACAAATGGGATGCTGCCGGCCAGAATTAAGGCCATGGGAAATACGAGTATCGAACACAAGGGTTGAAATGATCAACAAAAACAAGCACTTAGTAGATGAAATTAATGCAGACCGGCTCCTGTGGCCATCCGCCAAAATGCAACGACTCAACATTCTCATATGGTTTCTGGCAAACTCCATTAGTTTTATGGTCCATTCTCGAAACACATCAACAAAATATGCATATAAAAGACGAAAAGCCAAATTCAAAAAGCAAAACACGTTGATCACCAGTCGTCCAAGAGCAATACCAGAAAGGCGAGCCATCTGCCATACTGAAAAATTGCGCAATGAGGGGGGTAGAAGGGACATTTGGTGACACTCTTGCCATATCGAACAATGACAATGTTGACATGGAGCAGCAGTGCATCCAACAACGTGTTTATGCGACAGCAACAGCTGCATATGTCGTCAAATTGGAAAAAAGTCTTCCCTTAGATGAAGTATCCTATTGCGATGGTATAAAACCATGCGGCAATATCCAGAGACCATTTCGTGTTTACCATATAATCTTAATGGACCACAGAAATTGCTGAATGTGGAAAACTATACATCCGATCAGTTTAGGCCCCATGCAGCTATCGTTGCTAATGTAATGTTATCGTTAATATCCTTGTCCCTCATTGTCCTCAATGGTCATTTAGCATATGGCCTGGAGATGAACAGTAAAACGTTATCTTTGAAACACATCTTCAAGTATGCGATGATAACCTCGTTTTCATATTCATTTTTGGAAATGGTTACACAACAGAAAAATGTTGAATATTTTCCATGTTTGTGAAAATGAGTACTTCATTAAAGCATTATTGCATTTCAAATTAATCGAGTTTCATAGGTGGGCTGAATTTCAAATAACATGTACATGCATATCCAAAACTCATCAACGATGATACTGCAATGTATTTCATGCTGCAATGAATGCAATAACAAATTCATTATTTTGACAATGCATAATCAAAGCACAATCATCGGTGAGAATTGATAAAATAGTATTAATTAATCAATGGATTGCGTTAATACAGATATACAGTATGTTTAGATCATTGTATGTTCAATAATAATTAGTTATACAAAGGTACTAAACCAACATACAATTGTAAATGTATACCAAGCACACAATGTTCTCATATTTATAGTTCTATATGCTATATGTGAGTGCTTACATCTCTTAGTCCCTAAATAGATATCTATAGTACGTGGCTAACTACCAAATTGATGGACAGTGGTATCTGAAAATAACAAAACTTGATTACTGTCACGAATTGTCTTACAATATCAACTGATGAATTTGATGATTGCTGCTGCACATGGAAAACCTTTTTATATTATATAAGATTAAGAACTGAATCAATATTGACTCTGCAATGCATCTTGAGCACAAACAAATACATCTTAGACCTCATAGTCAATCCTAAAAACCACTCATGTTGCCTTAAAGTCAGCAATTCAATTGTTTTCTGGTCATTGCCTCAATGTTTCATAAAAATTTCAGTGATTTTTCATTATTGGAATCGAGATTGCTATACGGACAATACACTGTCACTGATGATTACTGTTGGAAGCTAACTAAAATGCCTCTAGCTTCAGTAGCATCCAAACATTTACAATCCATAGCACACAAGGTACATGTGGCTTCAGATGCAGTTAGTGCAATTGCTACTTTGAAAAACTTCCAGCCGTTTTGGTCCAAAATGTCAAATTTAATGCTGCGAGCAAGTCGATTATTTTATAAAACGCGAATTAAACGATCATTTCAAAATTTATAAATCCCCAGAGAATCCAAGGTAATCCATTAAAACATCAAACTGTATCATTATTAAATGAACATATTTAAACTAGTCTAAGTTGATGCAATTTGAATATGTAATGCACCATTGAGCTACGTACATTACCTCGTAGTTCAAAAAGCACGTAGGCCCTATATATGCAGTATAATTGCATAATTATAAGGACCTCATTGTAAGCTATCTTCCAACAAGGCGATAAGTTATACTCCACCGAGCTACAGTGTGGGGGATGGTCTTAGTAAAAAAATGCTGTAAGTTTCAAAAGTCTTAAGACACGATTCTATAAATTATGTCTCATAGTCATCCAAAGATTTAAAAAAAAATTTTAGTATTAAAACTTTTTTCTGAAAAAACGTATAAAAGTGTCATTATTTTAAGAATATTATTTTATCTGATTTGGATGGAGAGAACTATACAAAGCAGCAATTATTTAATTTGGAAGACATATCACCCCTGATTTTATATAAAACAGTAAGTGATCATTTAAAGATGAAGCCAAAGAATATAGAATATTTATTCAAAAATGATTGGGAAAAGTAGCTTTTCCGGAATATCACGAATATCCATTGCACCGTTAAATCACATACAAAAATTTGGCATCATGTGCTGACATTTTTAGTAAGGTCAAGTTTTATAGTCTATGAATTGTTTTACAAAATATCTTAAGTCTTATTCTTATATATAAGATGAGACGTTTGAAAGGCAAAAGTGTTTAAGACCTATACCTTGACCCCCTGTGCAGTATACAAATCTCTGAAATCCAAACGTCCCTTTCTGTATAAAAACGTTATTTTAAAGGGTCAAAATTTACTGTAAATCCCTTCTTCAATCAGACTTCACAACAGGCACCAGTAGCACATGTTCAATCACCGATATCTTTATGTGAATTAGGCTGTGCTATTCCGCTTTAGAAATTCATGAATGGATGTACTGTAACTCAAGCTAGTAATAGCGCCAATGCCAAACCCCTTTGAACGCTATATTTTAAAGAGCTTAGACAAATGGTTCTTTTTTTGTGTACCATGCCGTTTAAATCCTGTACGTTACGAGTACGCTTTTGCACAACCATGCTGAAACTTCCATAAAATATTCAGTCCGATCCCACGTAAAAGCTTGCAGGCATGTATTAGGAAATTTATACACGACATTAATTATAGATATAATTCACGGGGCAAATGGAAAAGGCTATGTAGGCAATTGTGCGCGTCTACTTGTAGTCGAGGCAAATTTAATCGTGCCCAGCCTACAAAACCGTTTCTCCATCAAACGAATCCATTTCCATTGGCTCCCAGTCATCAACATACATCTATTCAGTTAGTTGTAATGCTCCAATTCAATAAAATGTGAAAGTAGCCGACGTATTGGTATTCATTTCGCATACGCTTTTCCACACTGTATGCTTTTTTTTTTCTTATGTGATCATATCGAGTAAAAGCTGATGTCTACATATCGACTTGCCTCTTCAATGGAAAAGCAATACGATGCCAAGAGGAGCGAAGGCGTTATTATCCAAAAACTACGTGTAGTTCAGACCTTGTTAGCATTTCATTAAAATAAATCACGGTTCAATGCTAATTTTGCAATTTGAAACTTTTCATTTTGTTACCCGATGTCCCCACTGACAACTCTTGTGTCCCTGTTTTACTTGAGATATACATGTAGATGCACGCTTAGGGGCCGTCCATAAATTACGTCACTCGATTTTGGCAGATTTATGAACCCCCTATGTCACACTTAGTCACAAAAAGTCATACACCCCTCAAACATTACGTCACAAAGCTCTGACCCCCCCCCCCTCCCCACTTGAAAACTGGTAATTGTCAGTGTAACCTGTATGTATAATGTGGCAGCTATATAGTGCATTCTGATATTGTAGGAGAAAACATGTATTAAAAAGGAGGCAATGGAAAACTGAAATTTGCACAAATATTTTGATCAAACTTGTTATTTAAAGTAGCGCATTTTGATATTTTGATGTGACGTCCCATTTCTTGACCCTGTTCCCTTAGTACGTGACGTCATTTATGGACGGCCCCTTTGCAACATATAGGAAGAGTTCATGACGTTGAAAATCTAAGGGGAAGATTTTGAGGAATGGAACGTACCGAAATACAGCAGCAAAACACATCCACATGGTTTCTTAACACGTGTCACTTCTATTTTACTGGTGACCATATGGGAAAACAACCACATTTGCTATGTCCATTTTGTTTTATGCAAGATTTCATGGATAATACGTTGGGATCTCATTTCCTCATTGTACTTCCACCATAACAAACATCCTACACCCTAGTTCATCAGGTTTTTATAATGCAGATCGCGGCATACTGTCTATATCAGTCCATTCATAAATTTGGAAAGCAATGCATGCACAGGATCGTAAACTATGCAAAATAAATGAATATTTAAATTTAAGTAATGCTCCGCTTAAGAAGTTTTTAATGTTGAATTATTAGCCAAGAATAGCATCACGGGCAAAAATAACTATACATCAAAATGTGCCTGATGAACTAAAGCAATAATCCCTTTGTGGCCCATTAGGCCTGCTTATTAAATCGATATTCCCACAGATAAGTTGGGCGAGGCAACCGATGTTGTTAATTGAATGGTATAACAACATGAATCGCCGCCCAAATAGGGTGTAATTACTCGCCAAAGTCACTAATTGATCATACTTCAGGAATGAAAAATGTCCTTCCAAATCATGTCTCATTATGCTGCGCATGATGGCCATTTCTAATGTAAAGTTAATCAGTAGTACGCAATAACCATTTGATAAAATGCTTCGGGGTTAATTAACCACAATGAAATATAGCGAGCTCATCAGAACTTGACCTAGCTATATTATTGGTAATCTTTCGATTGAATTTTAAATATAATGCTTGCGTCGCTATCTATACATTACACATTAAGCACCAAAGCAGTACATGTAGTGCTAATTGGTCAGAGACTCTGAAATTCGTACCACTTAAGTGATGTTACAGACAGAAAATGTAAATGTATGGTGGTTCTAATAGATACATACTCTTACATTTGTATAGTTAAGTAATTCGAAGTACATAAATGCACAACGTTCTTAGGTATTTAGTTCACCGCAGTAAATTTAAAGACGTAATTTATGCCAAGCATTAAGTGCATCAGGAGTAATTTATAAGAGCATCTTAGATGTAATACTAATTACAACCATTTGACAACTGAGTTATGGGTTCGGCAATGAGGTATTTGCATACGTATAAAGTTATATTTACAAGATGTTAGGTCAGAATAAGAGATTTTCTCGCGTATTTAAAGTTATACCAACATTCAGCAAACAACATCTAACAGTAAAAAGTTTCAAATTTTGCTTAAAATCCATTGCATTTAAAACTTTCATATGGAAAATTTACTTTTGTCAGAATTAACGTTCCCTGAATTTATATCTTATCGTTACACTGCATCTAACATAAATAACTCTTTATAAAAGAAATACAATTACGTTCACAACAATGTTATACAGTCTATTATAGGTTATGTTCAAAATCTCAGGAACGTTTTATATCTTATTAGTTCCTCTGCGCCATTGTTGAACTTTCACAACGATGATATACAAAATTATCAATATATAGCCAAAGTTTAAATAAATTACAGTCATATTTGTATTAAGTCATTCCCATGTTGCTTAAGGAAAACTCATTTAAAACAACATGGGTTACATTTAGAATGTAAATTTAGCAAATATATTTCTAATTACTGCATTTTTATGGCAACGTATATAGGCTACTGTAAATATCGACTTAAGTAGGGCTACATACTCAACTAATCCTCCTCCTTAATTGCTCTTTTTATAAAAAAAAACAGGGCTGCATCTTCGTTTGAGTATTATATGCATATGGCACCCTGTACGAATCCATTGCATTCCATGCATTAATCCTACGCAGGTTTTTTTCGTATCCTTATTAAAAAAACACGAATTTTTCCTAAATAAAAATAGCAGGTATATGTAAGGACGATGTGTGCATCATTTCCTTTTTTGCTTCACCGCCAAACAAATTGTCGTTTTATTTAAGAAATAAATGCCGCACCGAGTTAACTGGAGTCAAAGCAGTTTCACAATAACCTCTCGTAGGCCCCGGGCCATAAACAGACTAATACTGTATATACGAGAGCATCCTTTATTTTAAGTCGTTTTTAAGCCTTCCGCAACACGTTTTTCATTCATAGATCTATAAGAAGAAAATGATATGCGAACTCAATTTGCATTCAAAATGCAAACTGGCTTATTGCACACGGGGGAATAAAATGGCTTTGACAATCATCCTAATATGTTATACTTGAAAGAGAGAAAAAGCGAGATGACGACTCAGATTACAAAGTAGGGCATGCACAAATTTAAGTAGAAAAAAAAAATGAGACCCACACAAGGCGGGGGAGTAAGAGCGCGTAACACTAACAACACTTAAGATGAGTTTGGTAAACTTATAAATTAGAACTGACAAAATAGTGATGCCTAATATAAGTTAATAATAAGCACGCTTTCAAAAAATAAAACATTTTTGTATCAAACAAGTGCGCTATATTTTCAATATTTGACGGCAATCAAGCATAACACCTATGCTATGCATGATTGCTCGCTTTCAAGGGGCATTTCACAATACGAAAAGTTTAATAGCAATACAAGTTGCCTCTCGACATAACGAACAGTGGCTGGACCCGACAATAATGCTTTAACCCTCGAGCATTAACCTCTTTGTATAACGAACAGCTCGATATAACGAACGGTTTGGCTGGTCCCTTCAATATTCCGCAATATTAAATGACTGCTTCTTACGAACAGCAATTCACTGTTGTAGGTCAGAGAAAGTACATTTTGTTGTGTCGTAAAATTAATATTTTCATAGATTTTATGGATTGGTTTTCAAAGTTGATAGCTTGAAACATTCTAACGCTAATCTAAGGGGTACTCAAAATACTGCAGCGAACCAAATGTGTAAAAGCATTTCGCTTAATATAAGAACGTATGTCCCATTCTCTTAAGTGGCGTTCGTTATATCGAGCACCCCGACTCGATGCATGAAGCCATTTTAAACCTTTTCCGTTATTTAAAACAGAATTTCAAGACGCATTACGTAAGAAATAAAAAATTAACTACCCACTGCATGCAGGTTCTTAACTGCAAGTAGATGTATTTTAAATGCAAATGCATAATTAAACAACACCATAATTAATTTACAGGCATCTTCTAAGAATTGGATTTAAGGTGTGCCGGGCTTCAGAACTATATACAAGACGCTGCAAAATCGGTTATTTTGAGCCAGTAATACCATAAATGAATTTATTGTTGTTGAAATGTACTTAACAAAACATAATTATTATGAATACCATTTCAATTCTAAAGGGAGTTTTTGATTAAACCCTATAAAGAGACTACTCGTTATTCAAATGCAAATTGGCTCTCGCAGTTGAAATTGAAAATTAATATTCCCAATTTTTATAGAAAGCGATACCAGACAGTATTCATCCCGTTTTAATCTTCTCTTTAAATCTAAGATACACTTTTCATCATGTTGATGCGGGACCATTGGAGATATTAGCGACGGGAAGCAAATTAATCCCGCTTTTATTTTCAAATGCCCATTCATTATCCTGAATGGGAACCCCAGTTTTCGACGCAAATTACCCGACGCAGGCTAATTCAAATATTTGAATACACAACGAAAACAAGCACTACTTTTTCTGCAAAACAAAACCAGCGTACCCTAAAAGCCACGTGACCGGTCCTATACTTTTTTTCAATTACGCATGACGCCCCCTATTTTTATTTGAATATGCACAAATAAAGGGCTCCATTTACATTGCTGTCAATGCTCTACACGCACTTATCTTGCCCTCCCAATCACTCAACTGATTAAACTCGCCAAACATTCCGTTTTTTACGACGCAAACCGAGACACAAAGAAAGATTTATGCGATTTTCCAAACGATAGGGATTGCATGCGAGATGGTAAATTCGAATACCAATGCTGTTATCATTCGTCTGATTACCCCCCGAAATCAAGTTAATCAAAACTAGGCTTATTGCCTTCTACATATACACGAGTGATTCAACTTGATTCGAAGATGCAATACTTTGGAATTCGCATTCTTATAGTGGCGAGTGTCACCAATTGTTTTTCGTCTTTATTTTAACCGAAATGCAGAGAATTTTTATTAGAAATTGAATAAAAAAAATTGATAACCATTGACGTCAGCGGAAGAATGGTTTGTGGCACCACACTAGGGTGTCGATTTCAAGGATTTCACAGCTTATTAATTCAACTTCAAATTACCCACAATTAAAAAAATTCTAAAATTACATAACGAATTTTTTGGTAAATAAGGTAAAAATCTGTTTGAGGTACCAGACTGCCAGTATAATCAAAACATAGTACAGTGATAAAAAGGAGAAATTTGATCGCTGTTAAAAGAGAAAATTAAAATGCATTTAATGTATATACAAAATTAAAAGGGAGTAATTCAATAACCACTTCTATACTTATAAACTTAACGTTTGAAAAATAATGTAACACTGTAAAACTAGCTAATGTTGACCATCCAAAAATACCCAAATTAGGTCACCGTACACAAGTGGTCACTATAGAATTCTTAAGTAGTATGATAAGTGTCAAAAACATGTATATAAAAAACAATGTATCAAAAGTTGTCACTTTGCAGAGGTGTTCACTTTACCATGTTTTCTGTATTTCTATATCCGCATATTCCGATTAACAAAAATTTCCTGAAGATAACTGATGAGACTCCAGCACCGCATTTCAAGCATAATTTCCAACTCGTCAAAAATCAAGCCCGTTTCCCGATTTTTCCAGAGTTCTGGACACCCCCACAACAACAAAAAACCTCTATAGCATGGGCAAATCAACTTCTGATGCAAGGCTATCCGTTTAATCCCAATACAAGAAGTTTCCGGTCGGTTTCAGCAATTCGGGCTAAACTTCTTCCCATTAAAAACACGATGTTTAAGTGGCCATCTATATAGCCTTCTGCCCCAGTTGTCCGTGCAATTTTGCAATATTACTCGAAAATTTCATTGACATGAAATCCTACTCTCCTACATAGATTACGAATCCCCTTCAAAGGCAATCCACTTCCCTTTATGTCGCAAACTCCAATTTTTTTTATTCCCCCCCCCCCATGCACGTTATATTACACGGGGACAGAGACTTAGAAAACGGGGCACACTAATCCTTCGAAATCTAAATCCCGTACGAGTGAACATTTTATAAGCAATACTTTATATAATGTATAGAGGTCCTGTAAGAGGAGGAAGAAAGGGGGCATCTAGAAACGCCGTAAGTGCCATTCTGCAACCTCGTTATATTCAATGATCGCAGCTTTTGCATATGAAATAATCACGAGGACCTAAGCCTAGTCTAGTGCACAAAAGAAAAGCCATAAAAGCTCATAGCAGGCATAGTGCCTAGCTACACCAAACGCAATTTTAATGCAATAGACCTCGGCCTTGTGCTGCATGAGGATTGACCATTGAGCATTAGAATACAATAGACGGACTTGGTTCCCCAATCTTCCCAGCTTAATACAAATCCCATTAAACAAGCTCAGAAAACAACGTCAATCCCTATGAAGCCCAACAAACCAACAAAAGAAACGGATTTTAAGCGAAAAGCTCCTTGTATTTTATCTGTTTCTCAAACTCCCATCTACAATTATAACGATAAAGTGAGAGAGCAATTTGAAACGATTTTTTTTTTCCAACGATGAAATGCATGGTATTTGGAAGAAAGAATGCGTTTAATACAAGAAAGGTCTGAAGGAAATAACGATTTCTTGGCTTTCACGTCAATACCAACGGATTTGTCCGACTTTTTTTCATTTATGGAGTGCGTGGGAAAGATGACACGGTGCAAGCACCATAAGCTCCTGTTTTGATCGTCATATAGGAAACCACCTTTTTTATTAAGACTTCAATAAGGAAATTACTTTCAAAAGCCACTAGCTAACACTTTCTAATAAGGGCATTCTTGGTATGAGATTAACAATTAAATTTGTTTGGTTATACAAAATGACCTGCGCATATATAATCAATGTGAATAAAACTACAGTAAAACGTAATATTTTTCAAAAATTAAGACATCAAAAGTATGACCTGATGGACTGAACGAAAATTTATGCTTTGATGTGATCAGCTGGGTTGCATGAAAAGTGTTAGACCAGATTAACACAATTTCTTTAACTATTCTGACTATATACACTTCTATGGGGTCTATCTTAGAGGATGGCCTCAGGGGAATTTAGTATATACATACTTGTACTTGCTCTATATTGGAGACCCATTGCAGTTACCAATTTGCTTATAAGATTATGGAACATTAACATTGTTATATATCCCAATTGGGAAATTGAGCAATTTCTTATTTGAGTGGGATCTTATAATACTCATAAATTCATATTTTAAAGGTTATGCCATAGTTTTTCTGTATGTGATCTTCACTTGAAATTGACAAGATCTCCCTGTATATACATTCACAGAAAATCTTAAATTGTCAAGCTCTCTGAAAGCTCTTAGTATCAATCATATCCAAAATGAAAATATTGAAATTAATAATGTACGACTCTTCAACATCCCACGCAGCGATGAAAAATGACAAATTACAATACCACACGTTTATGACTATAGCTGAAACAAACATTTGGAACATTTCTTCCAATTAAAACAGAAACCTGCATATAGATTCTTGCAAGGTACAAGCTATACCGAACCAAATCAAAAGAAGAGGCCAACGAAATGCTTCAGTAAACAGCTATACTAATTAATGTTGTGCACAAAATGAATAATTTAATTTAGTATCGTGAAATGCAATTTTGCTGCGCTACACAATTAATCCTCAATAAGGAATGCTAATTAATCAAGCCCTAGGCCTTCTAAAAATAGGCGGCATACGAAAAAAACAACTATAACGGTAACAACTTGAGAGTATAGCGCAGATTGGATCACATAACGCTGCAACAATTAATAAAACCTAACAATATAAGACTTAATATTAAACGATGCAATTGATAACGTCTCAAATGCAAGAGAAAACTTCATCGAATAAAATGGCATATGGCATATAAAACTGATAAAACGTGAAGATAGATTTAAGGCAGCAACAAAGGGAATTTTATACGATGGCAATGAAGCGTAAGGTTAAATGAATTGAAAGAATTTTTTTTTTAATTCGTTGTGGTTAAAAAAGATGTCTTTTGTAAGCGACTAGTATATAGAGAACCTCTCAATGTTGAGCTCTATGGGACAGAATTAAATTAAAACTATAGCTCCATATAGAGGGCGAACTATTTCAATTAGAAATGTGTACGAAAATCACGCCTCCACTGTAAAATCTGACCACCCAAAAAATCGTCAAATTCTGTAACTGCATACAGGCCGTGGTCACTATACGGATAATTGTTATAAATGAAAACATACATGTATATACTAAAACCCCCTATATAGCTAATAGCCTCTTGAGTTTATAAAACATTTCAGACCAGACGTTGAGGTAATGGTGATTATTATCCCCTCTTACCCATAACCTTTACTAGCTAATATTTTTAATCGGCACAATTTGATTAGCTAAGAGGATTTCTATATTCGGTCACTGTATACAGATGGTCACTATAAGGAGAATTTTTAGGAATGAAAACATACATCTATGCAATAAATCCAATTTACAGTAGAACCCATCTATAGCCAATAGCCTCTTGTGGTTTATAAAACATTTAATTAGCTAAGAGGGGTTCTACTGTATACAGTAGGCCGTATATAAATATTTTTTTCACCCCCTAAACCAAACTCAATCCAAATTTAACTGAATTACATATTGAATACCATATACTTATACATGCATGTCATATAGTCGGTGTGATCTCGTAATCATCTCATAAAACCTTATTATTAATGGAGTCAATCCCATATTATTACTATGAGACTATTGGTAGTGAGATCTCATACAGTGGTGTCTCGATCAGTTCTCATTGACAGGTCTCATTGGTTTTCTCTATGAGGTAGCTTGAGATTTTTCACTTTGGATGGCTAAGCACGGATATTTAAGTGCCCAAGAAGGGAGTGTTTCGACTGTTTTCACAGAAAGCTTGTACATGTATATATATAGCTCGACCAAATTCCCTCGTTTCATTTCGTACAAAAGTCTGGTGAAAATTTCCAATAATTAGGCTTTAGAGCGCATCAACATGAAAATTGCTCCGCAAAGTTTCTATGAAAGGCTAATTCCGAAGAAGGGGTCAGGGGACGTCGAGGACAGGCGAAAAATACCAGAAGACAAGCCGTTGGAAATTAAAATAAGCGCGAGTCTCGGTTATGGGAAGAATTAAGCGGGTTAATTTGCTCCCGAGGAAAAATGCCAATGTGGTATTGCTAATAAAGTCAGCCGAAATCCACCAGAGAAATCAAATAAGAGATGAAATGAAATTTCTGGAAAATTGAGCATGAAAAGTAAGAGAACGGAGATCACTAAAGAGCTTTTCCTAGATGAACAATGTGGTGCAACCGAGCAGAAAACTGTTATTTGTTAAATAATAACCCTATATGCTCGCATATCCTCAAATATATGTCCCAAGTATATATACAAAGATAAGCCATTGGATATACAGGGTGTTGTCTATTTGCAAGTCCATTGTTGCATTTCGAGCGAATTACTGTAAATGCGATGACCAAGGGCATTGATTACAAACCAATTACTGCTTGCATTAATTACACAGCAAGAATATGCAAAAGTATAGTCTTACATTGAATTTACACAAATGATTTTTTTCACTTTCCTGACTTTTCCAATTGTCAAAACAAAAGTTAACAAATAGTCGTGGTTAAAAAGGGAATTTTTCATTTCTAAAGATCTCTTATTGACTTGTGCATATAACTAACATAACTAGCAACGTGGAAACCAATGGAATACATCAACACCTGTGAATAGCGAAAACCTTTGGATCAAACCAAAATTTGTACCATGGACCATTGATACAGAGGTTCACTAGTTAGAGGTTTTGATGTACCTGCATTAGTTGCATTTTTTCCATAAATTGAACTAAAATATATCACGTTTCCCCAACTATTCTAGGTCAATCTTCCCTGCATGCAATATTATAGATTTTCCAGGTATAAGGGAACCCTGTAATTATATAAATTCTGTATTTTTTGTGTGCATATTTCCACTGTTCAATCAATTTCTTACCATAGATTCGACCATATATATTATTCAATGTTTATTTACTTATTCTTTGTTTATCATTATTAGTTTCTACTATATTTTCATTAGATTTTTTCGTAAAAAAAAATATATAATCATGACGAAATATCTAAATTCATTCAAGTGTACAAAGAAATATAAAAGCATGTCATAACCCAACATACATTGTTGACCTATATACATGAGAGCATGTGATTTGTAACCAAAATTGCCAGAAAAAAAGCCCAAAAGCTATACCAACCAAGAAAAAAATAATAATTAAGAAAATACACAAAGAAGACCTCCAGGATAACAAATCCAATCATATGGATTGGCAGAAGGTAAATAAATACAAATGCAAAATGGTTCGGATCGACTCACAACAGGGCATGAAAGGAAAAACAAATTGCACGCACATAATTAAGCAATCCATCTTGTTTTGATATGTCCATGCGAATGGCATATTTTGAAATAATTAATTAGCATTATCCGCATATACACATGTTATTTCTGCATCTCCTCTCTTATATACAATTGTATAGGAAGCCAGTATCGACTTATGAAACACCGTATAGAAACACAGTATAGACTGATGAAACACCGAGCCAGAGAAGCGGTTTTTTTAGATATAGCGAAAAGGGAATTAAGGACGAGTTCCCTGCTGCTCTAGGCTTTGTAATGCATCATTTATAGATATTCAGTTATTGATGAACATGAATATGTATGAAGAGTTGGGATATTCCCTAGATAGCTTTATTTAATTCCTTTTTGTCAAAATAAGATTCATTTTGCAGGGGAAAAAAGCTGAAAGGCCGTGGGCTTACTAGACTGAAACAAAATGCTAATCAAAATACTTTAAAAGTATGGCACGCCATGTTTACATGGGTTTACCATACAATACTGAAAAAGCTTCAAACATATACATGTACTCATTTACATGTAGTTAAAATGTTCCAACGAGGATTTTTCTATAACTTGCAATTTTATTGGAAAACCGGTTTAGTTTAGATTGCAGATCTAATATTTAAATTAGAGAGCTCATTTGCTGTTTACCAAAGGAAAATAAGCCAATTCAATGAACACAGTCAAGGGTATCTCGTCCATTAACTTAATGAAAGGTTTTGGGTATTTATTTGCTCGAATTGGAATTGAAAATGATTTCGCTTCTGCATGGCAGCAAACCTCATTTTCTATAGTTTTATACGCAATGCATTGCACTTACTCTTTGGGACCCAAGAGAATAGTGCGTTTTCACCGATCAAATGATTAATCCTTTCAAAATTAAATTTAATAATTACACGAGCAGCGACATAAAAATACAAGTATAATGAATCACAAAACCAAACTCCTCAAGCGCTAGTAAAATGGACCACGTTTCTTGGGGGAAATAGACCAAATGGAAGCCATATTACATGTACATGTATATGCTAAACAAATATTTACTGCAAGCCTGAAAATTAAATTTTTAATTGCCGTTAAGCGTGTATTATATTGCAAAGCGCGATCAATGAAACGGCCCAATGTGCCCACGGTGCCATGAAGTCATAACATTTCAAAATCCGCCAACAGATGGCACATGGCATCCGTTAAGACCTGCATCATCCACATTGCTGACCTAGGATGACAAACTGGTGCAGGATCAGCACGCAAAATTAATACATGTACATGCACAACCATACCTCGCTATACAGCCTATCCTTTTCTGGAAAGTTGACTGTTAAGCGAATTGCTGTATAACTAATCATTTACATGTAATTGCACATAATGTCATGCACATTATACGGAATTCCATTTCTTCAATTAAAAACATAATTTAGATAATACATTAGCTATTAACGAAAAAGTAATCTAACTAAATTAAAACTAACATGTAGTTTGAACACAAATAACAAATTATTAAAGTTAACTAGGCCATTATATATAATATTCGTGCGTGGTTTCTGCATAGGCGTAAATGTATATTTGCATGAGAATGGGCATAACAGGAATATATGGACACCTTCGACCAAGTATATAGTGTTCAAATTTTCTAATAATAATTATCGAGTAAATGCCAAAATCTGTTATAACATTTCGCATTTTAGTTATGGAAATCTACGAAAGTGACCAATTTTCATAAAATAATTTTAGAGCATATAGTGCATCTGTATATAGTGATTATCTGTCTCTATTGCGTACATTGACCAGTGTGTACAATCTCTTTAGCAAATTTTCCATTAACCAACCAGCTAATCACACTGAGCCTTATATGAATAATCTTTCAGTCCTTGGTTGTCGAAGACTAATTTTTTGCAAAATATTTTTAAAAATGTCAACAGCTTAATTGAAATTGTACAACAATAAAATTGATCAACGAAAGTTGTTGATCAATCTCTGCATGTCGACTACCTGTTTATAGCAACCACATTTTAAAATTGTCTGCATGGTCACTTTAAACGGGTTTTTCTGTATGACCAAATAGTGCAACATTGGACATTATTATAGGGAAATGATTAGCGAATTGTTATTGTTATTATTGAAAGTCGAATTAAAAACAATTATGCTGGAAAAATTCTTTGGAAAAATCAGGTGGAATGTTCTTCATATACATGGGACAAAATGATACATGTCATTTTAAGTTCAATGCAGGTCAAGATAGCGCCGCTATATCTAAGGACAACAAGAAACAAAGCATTGACTTTCATAGTTTTTTTTTTTTTGCAGGAGGTTCAGCGTAATCTTCAAGCACCTGCAAAATCTACAATTTTTTTTTAAAACGTGGAACATCTCTACGATGCTAACTAATTCATTGCACGTAGTCACTTTTAACACTTTTCTACATCAAAGGGTTGCACTCCGTCGATTTCACATTGCGTTGACTCGTTCTACCAGATTTCCAATCTTTTATAAACAGGACGCCAGCAAAACTTTCTTAAGACATCAATAATTGATAACTAAAGATGAAGGTACTCCAGACGGTATAAATAAAAAAAAAAAAAAAACAGTGCTCATCAGCGAAGAAAGGAAGTTAACACTAATTGGAAACAGCGGTATAAATGCATTAGTTATGCTTAGTTTAAGTTGCAAATTTGGATTTGCAGGGGAAAAAAGCTTCCTGTGATTAGCGAGCACGCAAGGAAAGAACATCTTGGACAGATTCATCGATGAGTTCGACCGAAACATTTTGCGAATTAGACACGAATTACTTTTAATGCCTTCATTAATCCTCTTGATCCTTCACTCTTGGAGTGTGCTTTTTTGTCTTGACCGACTCCATTCCCATCACTTCAATGGCTTAATTGCACGATGTCTAAATGTCGCTGAGAACAATTTCCCAGCACAATTTCTTACATTTTTTTAACCAATGTGAGATAACGAGACATGCTAGCTGCACATGTGAAGATGTGAACAGTGCAAGGATGATAATGCAACATGAGCACGTGCTTTGAATTAGTGACATCTTGCAGACGTCATGCATATGCAGAAAGGTCATGGGAGAAAAGCATAATTTAATTTCCAGTTCTGTTCAGAAGATTAGCTACCTGTTTTGTACTGCTTCATGACCATTATAACGCATTAATTGTCCACCAAGGTAGAAGATAGCTCTCTTGTTGTCAACGTTGCACCAAGAACGGTATAACTATATGTCAAGTATATGTAGTTCATTCATTAGGCATTTTTTGGTACAAAAAAGTCAGGGAGTTTTAAAAATTAGACATGAATGTAGACGTCCAAAATCACTTTTTGGCATATAACTATAGGTTCTGAGAAGGTTTTTTTTTTTTTTAAACAAAGTTTATTTTCTGCTAAAATGGGAAATGCGCCGCGATTTGATACAGCACGTTTGAAATTTTTAGAGGGTCTGGTGGGGGTTTTTGGTGGATAGAGTTAATTGTCGATTTTGAAGTGTTGGTAGTGGGAGGGAAAGGGTATCTTATAGGGATCATGGGGTGTTTGCAGGGTATTTTAAGGGATCATGGGGTGTTTTCAGGGGATCAGGCGGGATCAGGAGTCTGGGTGGGTATAAGGTCTGAGTAGGTTTTAGGGAAAAATTATCACAAATAAAAGTTGGAGAGAATAAAATTGCTTCTATAACGTTGTTACTTAAAATGGTAAATGGCCAAACAGTAGAGAGAATTTTTAAAAATTACAGAAAAAATACCAAATTTTAAAACTTCCTGACCTTTTGCACCAAAGCACCTTTTTTGTATCTAATGAATGGACTAAAAATCATGCCCATCAACAACCACAGAACTATTTGGTGCCAGGAAGGAGCACAGAGTGATACAGTGGTTATAGAGGTTCGAGCCTGCAATCTGCAAAAGAAACCAAGTGCCAAACAATCATTTTTCGTTGGTTTCTTGAAAAATTCTTGAGAAGAGCCCTTACTGCCCAAATGCACTAGTTGGCCTACTCTCATTATGGGAACTCAGATAGCAGAGCACTCCTGGACACTTGAGTACATTGCAAATTGAGTATTTGTGCCACATGAACGCAGTACCAACATTTTCGTCTGCTCTATTGAAAGCACCTCATGAACTATTTGGTACCAGACAGTTGCGCAGAGTGCATCCAGCATATCGTTTTCATCTGCAATCTGACAAAGAAACCAAACACCACACTTTTTTGATGGTTTCTTGAAAAACTTGCGCAGAACCAATCAGGGTGAAGATACGATCACGTGGTTTTGGGGCTTTAAGAAACTCAGATTTTTGAGCAGAACACGAGATGCCCAAAGAGTCGTGCTCAATTACCAGCTGGAAATTGGTCCTTTGTAGGATCCCAATCCAGAACCAACCACAATAGTCGATATCGTCCAGATTATATCGAGGCTCTGTCCAAGCCACGCCATTCAGGGTGGATAACAGACTCATTTAATTAAAGGGGATCCATCCGACAAAAGAAACACGAGTTAATTTCCCTCGGTTTTGGTTTTATTAACGTGACTATAGTGCTTTCGAAACGCGACAAGCATAATATTATACACAAGCTGCCCAGATCGGACCTGATGGAGCATCGTTCATAATGGCTGTATAAATATAGCGTTTTACGATTTTATAAAAGCTAAATGACTGATGGCGTCGAAGAAAATCGAGGATATTACGGTAGAGTAAACAACAAAAAACGTTGTAATTTGCATAAAATGGCGCAGTTAACACAGGGTGGTGCAGATGACAAAAATAGGCGGTTCCCACCATATGCCCCTACGGAATTGTGACGAATTTCACGCAGCCTGGTCAGCCCAAGAGTGACAAGATTACAAAACGGTCGTGAAAAAAAAAAGCAGTCTTGTAATTGGGGTTCCACCAGGAAGCAAGTTTCCTAATCCTAGGTTACCAGCAATGTATGCAGGACTGAACAAAAATTGCACAAAGGAGATTTTGAAATGTGTCCAGATGGGAAGGCGCCCCTAGTGATGGGCGGGGGAAAAACGCACGTACATATGGCACGTCCTGGGTGTCATCGTTTTTTTTTTTTATTTTAGACGACAGTGACGAGGAGGATGGAAAGGCATCGTATTTAATCAAGCGTCCAAATAAATGATTGCAGGGTTGCCATTTAAAAAAATCTCGTGGCCGTGTCGTATGAAGTTCGCACGATTTAAACACAGCATCCCCCAGATGGAAACAAAGCATTGAAAACGCATGACCTCGAATGAACCACACTGTAAATTATGCCATAAAAATAAGTCGTAAAACAATAAAGCATCATACGTGTCATATCGGCGAATATTTCTTCCTCCTTCATGCATGAAACGCGTTGTTAACTTCCTCATTTCAACGAAATTAAGTTGTGTAGAAAATTCATTTTATACCGCGAAAACAATTTGGACAAGCTCTATTTTATTGTCCCGGGACTCACCTTCGCATATAAACACGGATTAATTGGCTGATTAATTTCGGTGGTGGGAACCTAACACATTCGCCATCTGATTTTGACAAGGAAATTTGCAGAGCTACATTTAGCTTGAACCTGACGTGGTGACCTAAAAACGAAAGATATAAAATGCAGAATGCATTAAAGGTATAGGGCCTACTGACAAATGAACATCTTCCAACTCTTTCACGAGTTCAAATTCAACCAACATGCACGAAACCACATTCCATCAATACAGAATTTAGTTAGGGAAGAGTATGGCACATTTGAACATTAAGATTATTGTAGACAGTTTTTCTTTAAAATGAATTTGAAATGTTTGACTATGTGGCAGCACCAAAACTACATAATAGAATGTATAGTTTCAAGTTGGTGGAAGGCCCGCACACAAAGTTCTGCTGGATTTCACGGTATAAAGTAATTTTTCAATATGAAGTTCGCAATATTAAACAGAGGTCTATTTCTAAGAAGGATTGGTTACAATGATACCTACATGTATATTTTGTTCTTTGTTTGGCCAATTTTATGGATAGGTCAGCATTTGAGATATTACGCATCCACGTGGTCATTGAAAGCACTAAGCCTCGTGATGCAATGTGGGGCACTTTTAAACAGCATGACTGGGGCACATTTCAATGTACCAATTGCCCATCTATATATTTGTTTTAATTTAGTTTTGCATAAATTAAACATTCAAATGTTCAAATTTGTACACGTATATGTACTCATTGTGGTTGCCTTTTTTTTTCAGAATAGCATAATTAAGGTGCGATTGTAAAAAGCCAAAAAGCTTTGGTCAATTTCAACTGATTTAAAACACTGTAACAATTCAATTAAGATTCTTGCAAAAAAATTGGGAATAGAGATAAACACATGAACTAACAACTATAGTGTTGGAAATTAAAAGGAACAACTATAAACAGCTGGAAAAAATATTTTCAAAAAATGTTAAAATGTGCCCCACTATCCCTTACAGAAAACACTTTCTCGATACTTCAATTTTTAAAAATCCTGGTATTTATCGTCTATGGCTAATGTTGTCATTTGTTTTCGCGTATCTAATTTAATTGTCTCGGCGATGGAGCTTTAATGATCATTTAAGTTTTGGAAAACAACATTGTACCATTCTAGTAGTTTCCCTAGAAGATTATCTATGAGTGGCTAATTTCATAGCTCTTTCCAAACATTGCATATAGCACGCATCAAAGAGCGTATAAAAGCTTACCACCAATAGACATGGATGACACACCTTCTGGATGAACTATTCACGAAAGCCGATGGTATAGGTCCCCATATACATGGGCACAATAGGGGATTATAGAAAATCCCAATCCCCGAAATAACTTCTATCAATCCATATACAGTAATAATAATACTTCACTTTTTTTTCTCCTGAAAACCATCAAAGGTTAGAGGAAATTTCAGTGAAAGAACCCATTGCTGACAAAAGATATCCGCCATCAGACAACATTATAATAGCATAAGCTCAAAAGAAGAGCAGAATGGATGGGAGGATATATAATGTTTTGGAGAGAGAATAAAAAAATCAGAGATAAGGCAGGATTTCATACAATCAATTACCAATTTGGGGGAATACGAGGGTATATTGGACATCTGCCGGGAGCAATTTTGTTTACAATTCATTAATCCAGATGAAAATGGAAAGGATTTTTGATAAGAAATATCAGCTGTACCATAACCTATGCTACAGAGCTTGATAGGTCGGATAGTGAGATAGTGTATGCATTACATGCCTCACTACTATAAGTGCATGCATGGTCTAAGTGAAATCGCAAAAAACGATGCTTGATAGGTACACTTAACGTGGTCCTTAACAAGGCTCGCAATCTGTCATCAAAATATAGACATCACGAAACAAGGATTTTTAACATCGCAATTACATTTTATTAACCTCAAAGTTTAATGACAAAGGCAATTAACTAACACCAGGACCCCAGGTATTACAAGAGTGGATAATTATATTAAATAATGCATAGTTTGGATCATGTTCATATAATAGTGCATCTATATAACAAGTGTTAATGAACAAGCGTCTCATTCAGAGTTTTTTTTTTAAATTATTGGGATAAAGTATGCAAGATGCATATTTTCAAGTTCAATGTATACTATAACTTGGAAGCATGTATTCTCTCTTCAGAGAAATCCTTAAGCAATTATAGGACTACACAAAATAGTGTGCACTGTAAATAAATATTTTAACTTTGAAAGCATTGTTGTGGAATTTTGCAAATTTTGCTATCAACCAGAACTTAATTCCAGAAATTCCTCTGCAGGTTGCCCAACATAAATATAAATTATCGATATAAATCCATCGAGACATCCAACAAAAATTGTCAATGGAATACTAAAATTTATTATCCCTACAACGTCCCCCCTCTCCCTCATGGTCAGCAGCAGTCCTATTATACACCGGCAATTCCCATTAAATGTCACGCGTGTGACTTACTACATTCCTCAACAGATACAGAAGCTTCTTCCTAGAAAATTGCGGAATTAATGTTTTATTAAATCTTAGCGGAGTTGGATGGTACCACCGAGGTCAATCGCAGTTCAACTTTACCCTCCACCATCTCGTCCTACATTCTCCTCTCCCATCACACGCATTTTCTTCAATATTTTTCTAGTTGGGAATTTAATTTCACTCACTTCTGCCCTGGAGACAAGGCACGAATATAAGGAACTTGTATGTTGGTAAAAAAAAACCAGAAAGGGACGACGACGTATAAATGAGCTAAAAATGAAGGACATTTAGCACAGCATACTTATGCTTTTTCTGCATTAACTATCCTCAGATATTTGCCTCGATACATTATAAATATATGCACAATTTCTGGAGTGAGTCTTCTGAAGCATTAATTTTGCTCCACAAATATGTATACGAGTCATTATAACATATCGTATCATATTGAAAAATACATGCCCTGTAGATATTATGCTAATGTGAGGTATTGTGCAAAAATATGAGGACAATGCCTAATTTCCAGCAATATTGCAGCAACCGAGGAAAGTCAGCAAAGTACTTGCAAATTTTGAGATTATCTATACTAAAAGCCCCACCAACAGGCAACAGTTTAAAAATGAATTAAATACAATTTAATGAGATTTCCTGTGATCCAAGAAACAGTAAAATATAAAACACATTTCTGTGTATATTTTGTTTTTTCAAGAATTAAAAAATTATACCGGCTTATACTTAAGGGGGAACTGAACTGCATGTTTTGCTATGGGGAAATTTTAAAACATACTTTTAAAAAAACTACTTGCTATAATACAAAAATAAAAATTGATAAAAATGCAGTA
>JAQGCC010000724.1:0-31136 GCA_034698905.1 Xestoiulus laeticollis
TTATGAAATTTTGATTAAGTAGGAGCTACAAAAATACTGCATTTTTATCAATTTTTATTTTTGTATTATAACAAGTATTTTTTTTTTAAAGTATGTATCAAAATTTCCCTCATAGAAATACATGCAAAAAAAAAAATTATAATAAAGCTTTTCGAACAAATCCTTATGTAGACCAAAACTTGTTAAGTCAGTGGGGTATAATTAATATCTTAAGCAGTAGAGATTCAAGATGAACTCTGTACAAAGGTTGATTTTTAAACGATTGTAGGCTGAGAGTTAATTCAACGCTTATCAATTTCTTTCACGTATACGAAAGAGCGAGAGTGAGAGAAAGCTATCGCCTTTTAAAAAGTAACATTTAGTTCCATGCTGCTCTCAAGATAGTCGCTTTTTTAGCCTTGATATTTTGTATTTCAACTCTACAATTCCAAAACTTTTAAGGAAAATATCACCATGGCCAAGTGGCTCAGGATTAATCTACTTGTATTGTACGCCGTTTACTGGGGATACGTCAGTGGTTGGAGAACGAATCAAAAAGGTACTGATCTGGAATATTAAAAAAGTTAATGTCTGTCAGCCTATAAAGTAGTTCAGGTCAAGCACACCTTCATTTAATAATTCAGCGATACATATGCATTACGATTTAATTTAATGTTTTGAAGTATGCATTAATAATTTTTAGCACCCATCTAAATAAACTAAAAGTTTTTTTTACTTCATCTTATACCCTTTGGTCCCTCCATATTGCTCAATCAATGTCATTAATTTATTATAATGAATGCATTGCTTGTTTACCAACTATACGCGTTTATGGGTGGTGACTTTAAACAAACTTTAAAAGTCACCTTTGCCATTATCTAGTTCTTGTAAAATTCAGCATTTACTGCTGTATAGAGGCTGTGACAACTTCAAAGGCTATAACAGTTACACAATGTATTTAGAGTGGTCAATTGAGATTATGTTAAATTTCTATATTTTATATTTCTTTAAAAAAAATATATTTAGCATGGGTGCATGTACTGAAACATTTTGAATTTTCATTACTTTTTTATAGATTAATACATAATGAAGCTTCATAAACCACATTTTAGTAAATATGGCTATAAAGATGAATTTTTAGCGCAATTTTTTTTTTAGAATTCCAAATTTGGAATGACACGACATAGATAACAAAACTGAGCTTCAAAATTAACTTTTGAACATCTTTAATCAATGAATGTTGTTTTTTTGTTGTTTGAAATGACACCAATTGCAAATTTAAAATTATTCGTTAGTTCCCATATTTGGTGCCCCTTCAATTAAGATTAAAAAAACAGGCCACTAACTATAAATTTGCAGTTCCATTAACGAAAATTGTTTCAACACGCCTCAAATATCTACAAACAATAAATTTGCAGATTATTTAAAAAATTGTTTGCATCATTTGTGAAGCATTTCCAAAAAAATAATCCCTTCACCACCAAATTACTCAAATTACCCAGTTTAATAAATTAATAAAAAGTTGAAAACACTTTTGTATATATACAGCTCTATTAGATATATGAAAATCTATATGTGGTTTTCTACTCTTGTCATTAAAAATTTTAAAACGGACTTTGGTCCAAGACATCAAAATATATATACATGTTAAAAATAAATTAAAACTAACAAACACCCATTAGATATCACATCCTTAATTACTTTTTTTGTAACATGTTTTAGAGAGTAACAATTTAGATTAGTTTATATGAAGACTAAACCATCTCATTGTATATATTAAGCTAATGATAACGAGCAATTAGGATCAATTAAGGATCTGCTTTATGTACACTATCAACTCATTATTTTTGGTTTCCTGAAAGATGACATAAATCAGTTCAATCGTGCAATGTGTTCATTTTTATGAATTTTGCACGAAATAGTAAACCGTTTGTATTTTTTTATTCACAGCCGGAGATGTGGCCTTACATGATTTTGAAAGCCAATTACATTTAGATTTACAAAACAACTACAGTTCTCGTGTTTTACCACCCCACAATCATAGTTTTCCTGTAAAAGTGGCTTTACAAATGTCTGTAATTGCCATTCGTGAACTAGTAAGTACTTTAAAATATACAACTTGTGACCTTTCAAAAGTGTTGCATGTTTAACGGTTTTAAAGACAATCTTGTTAACATATATATATTCTATTTTTATGTTAAGTTGTATGACGTCATACAGATTGACCTCTCACCTAACTGACGTCTTTGCCACGTGTTAACAGAATGTTTCTAGAAAATTGCAGTTCAAAAGCCTCTTATAGTCACTTGGATTTTCAACATTAATAACCAAATCTAAGTTTTATAAATCGGATGGCTACTTATAAAGTCCATTTGCTGACGAAATGAAAAAGCACTACAATAGTCTAGCAGATCATCTCAATTCATAAACTCTTAATTTATTTTATCCTTAATTCTTTTGCCATTGTGTGCAAACTATAAAATAGATTTGTTAAGCCATTCAAATTATGGCATCTAGACCAGTCATAACAGGTCCTATACACAAACTTGGAGCAAACAAGCTTTGTATAGAACTGGCGACAAATTTAAGACAATCCTAGCTGATCAACCTTTACCATAATGTTATATAGTAAAGGAAAAGGGTTTTCTTAAGTGATAAAAAATGAATTAATAATAAACGAAGAGGCAATTCAAGATCTGTGTTTCAGGAAGTATTACCCACACTTCTCCTTATGTTCCAAAGGTTGTTCCTAAATAATACTGTCCTAATTAGAATTATATGACCACATTTATTATGATGTTGATGAAATTATATTTTATCAAAGAAATGTTGGCAGTTTGTGTTTCACTTGATTCTCATTATTTAAACTACGTCATCAATAACATTAACAACCAATGATGGCAAAATACTTGTATGAAAGACCCCCATGAACGCCTCAGATATAAAACATATTTTGATTTATTTTTAGGATGAAAAAACTGAATCATTAACAACTGATGCGTGGCTTAAAATGGTAAATATAAATGTCATCTTGTTAAAACGGTTTAGTAGTAAAATGTACTACTATTAATGTTCAAGTTTCAATATATTTAAGTTTATTTACTTTGGGAAATATTCTTTTTTTTATACAATTATTTGAAAAAATTGCAATTATTTGCAATTCTTCAAATTTGCAATATATTTAAAAACAACTGAAAAAAAAAATCCAAAAGAATCGACTGATTGACTAAGAAAATATCTTCGTTTTGATGAGCTAATTTTTTTTATTTCGAGTTTTATCGAGTTTCATTACGCTTATCAAAACAGTTTAATGTTTCGTAGCAATGAATTCAAAACGGAAATATATTTCTCCGTTGCAGTATACAGTTTGCAATAAAATATGAACTGAATATCTCATTTCAGCAATGGAACGACAGTAGATTATCCTGGAATAATGGAAAATATGGTGGACTAAAAACAACGAGATTACCACCTAATATTATTTGGCATCCAGATGTAAAGCTTTTTAACAGGTACCATGGCATTTAAAATACCTGTGATAAAGAACATGGCTCTAGAGCTATATCCCAAATTATTCTAAAACGTACAGGGTGGTATAAAAGTCAGTCAGTCACCCCACTTTTTTCTTAAATCTTATGTGTAGTTATGAAATTTCTGTAAATGCGGTTAAATAGGAAGTCATGTATGCTCGATCCACTGATGTTATTAGATTTAAACTACAACCATTTTTTCAAGGAAAACCAAATTATAACTTTTCAGCCGTAACACCTAGGACAAAATTTTAAATTAGAAAAATATAATGGTCTGTTTGTATGAAATCAAATGTTTTCGTCTTCATTGGCAATTATTTGAAGTTGTTACAGTGTATTTTTCAGAACAGAGGACAATACTAAACATTAGCTACGTTGCAGTACAGTGGTGCACTGAAGTGAAGATTTCTGTTCAATAAACTCCTACGTTTATTGTAAATTGTTTCGCTGCATTACACCACTGTGTTGCAGCGTAGCTACCTTTTAAGCGTTTCTCGCTTTTCTTAAAAACATTGTAACAACTTAAAATAATTGCCAATGAAGACGAAAAGAGTTGATTTCGTACAAACAGACTATTCTCTTCCTTTTCCTTTTAACATTTTAGTATAAGTGCTATGGCTAAAAAGTTATAAATTGGGTTTTAGTGAAAAAATGGGTCATAGGTAAAATCTAATAAGATTAGTGGATAAAACACACACGACTTTTTATTTAACCGCAGAATTTTCATAACTACATGTATAAGATTTAAGAAAAAAGTGGGGGTGACACTGAATTTTGGACCACCCTGTATACTGTATGTAAACTATATGACCCATTGCCATTTAGGAATCAATATCAACAGAACACAAGCTGTAACATAACTTTTAATAAACTCAAGCCAAAATGCTATTTGTATGACTCATTTTTGACCTAAAAAAATTACTACGTCATGTGTACGCATTTGGAAAGCTCCCTATACTCTCATTTCAAAACTAATATTGCCAATACATGTATTGCAAAATGCCAAGACGCAAGGTGCTATGAGGTGAAGCCTAATGATAGACCAGTATCATATCCTACAAAAAAATTGGGAAAAGGGCTTCATATCGCCAATGAATTGGTAAAATCGTTTACAATTTTTTTAAAATTTAAATACAGAGTTAAATTGTCAGAGTTGGAAACACAAGCCGATGTTCATGCCGTCGTGCAACACACTGGAAAAGTGGATTGGGTGGTACCGAGTACCTTTCACAGTTCTTGCAGCATTAACCTCAGGAATTTTCCATATGATGTCCAGAAATGTGTCTTGAAATTTGGGTCTTGGACATTAAATGGATATCAGCTGGAAATGACGCTTATGAATTCTAACGACAAAGTGGGTTTGACTACTGATGATATTATGATGTCGACATTATGTTTTTAAATAAATTGAATTTCAAATTGAATTCCAGATAGATTTCGTGGATTCGTCAATGGAGAACAGCCAATGGGCTATTATCGACAGTCATGCTGAACCTGGTGTCAAGTACTTTGCCTGTTGCGAAGAACCCTTTCCAGAAATTCAATTTGAGATCCAGTTGCGTCGTCGCTCACCATATTACAAGCAAACAATTTTATACCCAACTTTTGCTGTAGTTGTTCTCACTTTGGCCACTTTTTGGCTTCCACCAAACTCTTCCGAAAAATTCATTCTCAATGGCATCAACTTTGTATCCCTAATTATTATTTTGGAACTTTTATCTTGGAAATTACCTCCAGCTGGCAAGACAATACCAATGATCGGTAATGCTAAAACCTTATATTCTGCGATATTTCAATGAATCCCAAACTAAACAAAGTCCCAGGCACATGCAAGTTTAAATCAGTTTATACTTTTTCTTAATTCCAGTGTCATTTTGCGGAAATCTTATTTTGATCATCGTTGCCTCCATACTCCTCTCAGTGATTTCTTTTGTATATGGACGAGCTCAGTATAATAGACCAGCACCAAATTGGATGAGAATATCAATCAATAGTATATTCGGAAAAATTCTTTGCATTAACTCACCGGAAGTGTTCGTAAGTCAACAATGTGTCTTCATTAAGCATTTAATTGAAGTTTCTATGTTGTATTTTATAATTCTGGATCTTAAAGGGTTGTTTATCAATTTGGCTATTAAACAACTGGAGATTATATTGAGAATTTCGATTTTTTTTAAACATTGTAACATAAAATTCTGACCTTTCGCACCAATTTTCATTTGGTAGATCTGTCTACTAAACTTCAACAGTTAAGTCAATACTCTAATAATCGCAGTTAAGCGTTCAATGGTCTCATTAATAAGTAAACAAAATGAATTTTATTTTATACGAACGATGTCTATTTTTTTGCAAATGAAAACAGTATCAAAATTAATCTCTCCTTATCTCATTGTGTAATTACAATCTTATTGTTCAATATTCATATGCCATTTTTTTAAATTTTAGAGCCCTGCCATAAATCACGTGGATTCTCCGGATAGTTTGGAGTTGGATGATGATTTAAAAAACATCCCCAGCGAAATTGAGAGACAACAATATTACACAGCTCAATGGCTTCAAGGATTGCAAATGATAGATCGGGTCAACTTTTTGATATTTTTGGTAATAATTGCATTTTCTTTAGCCGGTGCCTTCACGTTTAATCAAGAATAAATTATACGCATTACTTCACTTCTTATGTTAGAATTTTTTTTTTCATTTTATCATGCTGCATATTTTTTTAAAAAATTATCTTTAAAAAATGAAAACATATTTTTCTACTTGTATGTCGTCTAAAGTAATTCATAACACTAATCTTGACTGCTGTATCATATATCGTAAGTTTGCACTTGCTGCACTTTCATTTTTCTATGACATGGATTGCCTGGATTGTTTGGTAATTTACCAGAATTTTAACATTATAATTTATTTTGATGTCAATTTCCAATGGTAGTGACTGCAAAATGGTAAAGAACACAAACGAGCGTACATGTTTATAAAGAAGAGTATACAAAAAAGATAAAAGCACCTTATAAAAATGTTAAATTTGAAGCAGACTCGGAGGGGTTTAACCATAGCATACATAAAGCTCAATTAATATTCGCTTTGTAAGCGATTATCAAGAAGAGCAAGGCTTTAGCCATAAAAGATGTCAACATCAGCACAAAAATTTGTACCCAACAGGAGCCAAGAATTACAAGCCGAGGTTTCGCACTTATAGGTTTAGCCTACGAGGATTATAAAACGAAATTAACCTTGCTTTCTGACAGGTACGCAGTCCATTAATTCGATGACAAACTTCGACAGCATTGGTTCTTGGCAATACCACAAATTAAAAATTAATTAACAGTGCATAGACTGCATGTAATCGCATCAGGACATTCCCATTTGCACTGTTAATGAAGTATGAAATTTTGAAAAGTCAACAGTAATTCATCCGCATTGAGATCATGCTGCAGTATTTCTTCTATGAGGTTCAATGTTGGTAGGACAAACCTTACTTGCAAATCATTATGAATCTACTGATTATATTATTATTTTCTATTTTCAACATTGATTTTGCTAATGCACATTTAACACCTGAAGAAACGGAAGGTAAGAAGAACTGAATAATTTTGTATATTCTATACCTTCCGAGTGTTTAAAATTACAACGTAGTGTGATATTTGGATTCGTATGTACTGGCAAATTTCATAGACAAATATTAGCGTTTACATTAGCAAAAGTTTTTCCGAATCTCAATCCCTTTTTAAAGAAAAGTATGAGTTCTTGATTTATTTTAAAGTTCAAACGTTTCGATATCGTTTATTTCCCAATTTATAGTCTGGAAAACAGTTTTTTTTGCAGCGACTAATTATAGTTGTTGTATATTCAAAATATTGAATTATAAATATAGCTCGTGAATTTTCAATAAAAAAAAAAACTGGTTTCACAAAATAAACAAAAACTTTTTCAAATTAAAGCTTTAGTAGTTTTTTAAGAATTGTACAAAACCCATCTAACAATAAATTCAAGTAACGTAAACATGTTAGCACATGTTTTGCGGTCTACTGTATAGAAATGTATACAACTTGCAGCATTCACATATATTATTTATTTAAAAAAATTATATATAATGGCATCGATTTTACCTGTCTTGTACCTCACAATTACGCAATTTAGCTGCTGATGCAAGATGATATGAACACGCAGGCCTTTAAATATGGACAAATGATGTTAACTTAACTCCCAGAACTTCAAACTGGGCCCTTCATTTGAAGCCATAAGAAAAACTATAAACTAAATTAATAATGAAATAATATTCTACTTGTGACTTTGCGCACACTGGCAATGTATATAAATAAACTAAAATGTATTTTTGCTCGACAACTAAGATTAACACATGAGCATGTAGGCTAGTAACTAGTTGCTAAATTAACTTATGTTAGATTTGAGTAGTTTACTGTGCCAAGTTCGTCACTTTTTACACTTGTGTTCATCACAATCGTAAATGTGGATATAATTCTATTAATAGGGTGCTCCTTATCAAAAATATAATTAACTATAATGTCCTAATTGATCGTAATGGAAAGCATTTCTACATAAAAATCAATAAAAAGTTTTTAATCTTGTTCTTAGCATTTCTCTTTTTTGAAAGTTTAACCCTTTCGATGTTTTCTTAAATCTAGCTGGGAACAGCACTTACGATTACGAATTAATATTAAGAAAACATCTGTTACACAAGTACAATGTTCACGTTTTACCAAAGAGAGAGAAAAATAGCCCAATACGCGTGGACATTGGATTGGCTGTCGCTAGCATTCAAGAACTGGTGGGTCTGAACAAGAAACAAATTACTTTTTCTTTTAAATTTAATCTTAAGTAATATATTAAATAGATCGATATATACATACTCTTAGATGCGCATGTCAATAATAGATTTAAAGTTTAAGAGCAATCTTAAAAATTAAAGTTTAATTTTTTTTTCAGAATGAAAGAAGTGAAAGGTTAACAGTAGAGACTTTTGTTCAACTGGTAAGTTTTCCAATGCAGTAATTAATTAAAATTCTATTTTTAATAAAATGCATTGTTTACCAACAATGCATTTTATTATAAAAGCTTATATTTAATTTATAAAGTAGATAAAATTCATGTATTCCCATATAGTAAAAACAAGATAAAGATCTGTTTAAATAAAATCAACAGTTTTCGTCTTCAATGGCAATTATTTAAAAGTCGTTACAATGTTTTTAGGAACTGAGGAAAACACCAAATGGTAGCTACCCTGCAGCATAGTGGTGCACTGCAGTGCACAAAACAAATGTACTGCAGAATAGCTAATGTAAAAACTATAAATAATTGCCAATGAAGACGAAAAGAGTTGATTTCATACAAATAGAACGTTATCGTCCATTTCCTTAGACATTTTGTCCTAATTGTTACGGCTAAAGTTATTATTTATGTTAAATTCCGGGAAAAAATGCTCATAGGTAAAACCTAATAACATTAGTTGATAAGAGCACACAGGACTTCCTATTTACATGTTTGTGAATTTACATAATTTTTATAACTAAAAGACTTTCCTGTTTCACAACTTAAAATAGTTTTTGAAGCGAGGGTTCTGATCACATTAAAACTATTTTTTTAAATTAGGTATGGAACGATTCCAGATTGACCTGGAATAGCGAAGAATATGGTGGCATAAAATCAGTGCGTTTTCCTGATCATATGATTTGGCAACCGGACATTAAATTATTCAACAGGTGATAATTTCGTAAACATAAACAATATCCAAACAAATTATATTATCATCATCTAATAGACTTGAAAAATAAATTGAAGACCTTTCGTTTCTCAGCGCACGGGCCAGTGAAATTGACCCTTGGGGCCATGTCTACACCTTGGTGTACAATACAGGAAATGTCCGCTGGCTTCCTCCGGCCACATTTCACAGCATTTGTAACGTGGATTTAAGGTTATATCCTTATGATGTCCAGAAATGTTATCTAAAATTTGGATCATGGACTCTTGATGGCAATTTAGTGGACGTTTCGCTGTATAATAATGAAACAAAGGTTCATTTTAAACTTTTTGCAACATTTTAACTTGCCATTTGCAATCACATCACTAATACTATGTATGATATTTTAGATTGAATTTTCTGATGGATACAACGAAAATAACCAATGGGAAATAATCGGCAGAAAGTCATTTAAAAAGACTCGCTATTATGCATGTTGCGAAGAACCCTACCCTGAAGTCGTATACGAGCTTCAGCTGCGTCGCCGGGCTCCCTATTACAAATTTACGACCCTTTATCCCACTCTTGGTAAAAACAACTTTACAATGGAATATTTTGAGCTTCGACCAGTTAATTTAAAATTTTCAAATCTCTCATTTAGCTGTTGTGGTGCTCACATTGGCATCTTTCTGGTTACCTCCTGCATCCCCAGAAAGGATTACCATAGGGGGTATCAGTCTAATGATTCTTGTAATCCTGCTAATACATTTATCCTGGAAACTACCGCCTACAGGAAAGTTCGTACCGATGATTGGTAAGAAGAAATTTTTTCACAGTATTTGATTTTTAAAAAATCGCAACCATGTTATCAAAAATGTAACTTTTCAGTTTGGTTCTGTGGAAACTGTGTAATTATCACTACAGCATCTATCATATTGTCCATGGTTTCGATATGTTTGGCCCGAGCCCGGCACAATCGGCCAGGGCCACGTTTTCTAAAAATAATTGTTGACAATTGGGTTGGAAGGATCCTTCTTGTGAATCCAACAGTGATTGTAAGTATATGGTTTTGAAAATGTACAAAACATTAATTATGATTTCCCTTTGCCCTTACAAATGTCGGTTCTCAAACAGATTCATATGGGCAGAAGAGGTGAGCCCAACAACCTTGAAGTTGAAATCGACGATCTCAGAATACGCCCGAATGACTTTTCAAAGGAAAAATATTTTGCCCAAGATTGGAAGCAGTGTCTTCAAGTATTCGACCGGATAAGTTTTATTATTTTTTGTGTGGTTTTTGCATTTGTCCTCGGATCGTCTTTCGATCATTGACGGGAAACATTTTGTCATAAATGACTGACCTGAGCAATTTCAATAATAGGGGTACTCAGGTTCATCGTCATATCTCTGTGATTTTGTACTATTTCGTAAAAGTCAACCACTTACTCTGAAATGTACAAAATCAGTTGGCACAAAACAGCCACCTGATTAGCGCACCGTTTCGGATGCATACCTCCCTACGAGCCATGGGCCGATCAGGTAGCTGTTTTTTTGCCACGCGATTTCGTACATTTCTGAGTGCATACCTCCCTACGAGCCATGGGCCGATCAGGTGGCTGTGTTTTTGCCACGTGATTTCGTACATTTCTGAGCAACCTGTTGACTTTTACGAAATAGTATGCAATTTCAGAGGTACGATGGCAAACCTAAGTACCCCTATCATGTTGTTAAGTACATGTGACTAGGCAGGCAACTCAATTAGATTCGAATAACTGCCAAACATTTTGTTAAAATGCCTTGACTTCGGCTGGCCTTTCATCTTAATTTAGGCTATAGATAAGATTTATTTAATCGGAAAGTTTCTTTTCGTTAAAAATATTTTTCTAAAATGAACATTGTATACAGTTTTCTAGTGCAACATCATTCAAGTTTAAATGGTCGTAAAATAAATTTTAAGAAAATATTTATTTGTTCTTATATATCACCATCATGCAAATTCATCATTATATAGAACCTATATAAAATTAGCCGAATCACGTACAACAACCAAGTTTATAATAACCAACTATACAGGGTGTTTTTGAACTCATTGTACAAATTCAAACTGGTGTTAGAGTGAACTAAGGTAAACACTTTCCACCATAGAACCTAGGGTCCAAAGGTTACTATTAATAAAATACATGGAATTAATGATGTCACAGAATGTTACAACAATTACATGATTATTACAATGTTTTACAGTAAATGCTCAAACGCTACCTTTACAATTGATGTAAGCCTCACATCGGCAAAGCATTGATTGACGCACTTTTTCAAAAATGCCCGGCATGTCATTTACATTGCCCGCAGCAACTGCAAATTTGGCCACAAGATCTTCTTGTAACCACTGGAGTCTCATATACTACATTCTTCATTTGTCCAATCTTTCTACAATCTTTGTGCCAATCTAGCATTCCATCATCAAGCCAATAAATGAAATGCATATCAGCCTGGTCTTGATTTACTACAACTGAAGTAACCCATTAAATGTTTTATGTACCAGCTACAAACTTGACCATGTAACTTTTTAATAGTGACCTTTGGACCTTAGGTTCTATGGTGAAAAATGATTACCTTGGTCGACTCTAACACCAGTTTGAGTTTGTACCACGAGTTCAAAAACACCCTGTAAACACGGTTGGGTCTCCCAGATACCAGACGAGTGCTACGTAAGTTACGACTAGCAATAAACATATTAAACTTAATATTCTAAAGTTTTAATCTACACATCTTCATTTTAAAAATTACGTGAAGGTTAAATATTAAAAAAAAAAATTCAAATGCATTTTGTCTGTGCAGTGCATCTTGGTTTAAAATGGCTAAATCATTTCAAGAAATGAATTCCACCACTAATCATTTTAATTTAAGAATTAATAAAATACAAGTATTACTTCCATGACTCAAACAAATTCCATTAATCGTACATACATTGTATATAAGCAATGAAGAATACTACTGAAATAGTATTTCCAAGAAAATCCAACATATTTACCATATATCCATTTTTTTTATCTGTCCAATGTACAGAAGTCAGCAGAATTATAAAACTCCACATTTGATTTAGAGAGCAGGTAAGCTTACCTGCTTCTGACCAAAAATCAACGTACAAAAAGGGGGATGAGAGGCAAAAAAGAATCTACATATGCCCATAATCCTCCACTTAGGATGTCCCCAATTTAATTTTAAAAAAGTGGCAAAGTGCCACGAAGGTTTTAATTTTTATATTTCATGAAAGAAGTTCTATCAGGGGGCAGCCCGAGTCCCGTCTAAGTTCGATATCAACATAAAGTGTAATAAACTGCCTACGTTTTTTAGGGATTTACAGCTCTCTGGTCCACAACGGGAGATTCCTCTTCTTCGGTCTCGACTATTCTCCCCCTGACGTAGATCGGCTTCGACAACTCCTTGACGACATCTTCGGTTACGTGAACGCTACCAATGTCGGAGCCAGGAATTTCAAACATGGGTTCCAATAATATGCTTTCCTGTAAAAATTGCACGAGTGTTTAAACTTGCCAATTATCTAAACGTTTCCGAGCGTGTAGAATACCCTCGGTACTTACCATAATTGCTCGCAGTCCTCGAGCACCGGTTTTTTTCTCCATCGCCATCCGGGCAATGGCTCGTAAAGCATCTTCGCTAAAACTTAAGTCAACCTGGTAATACGGTAGTAAAAAAAGTCAAATTGGTTGCATATTTAAATTATAAGTTTAATAATGCACAAATTTCAACCATCCCCAGATTGCTCTACGACATATGTTGGATTACCGACAAGGTTGGCTTAGTGGTTATGCTTAGCACCTTGATTTCGGGAGACCCGGGTTCGAACCCCGCTCGGCTATCCTGGTTGTGGTTTCCCACAACCTCCCTTAATCGCCTATATAGGCACGTGAAGGCAAATGCCGGGATAGCTCCCCAAAAAGCGGCCTCGACCGTATACTCTTCCCATTAAAAATTCTAGCACTTTGCCCCCTGCCACATGGCATACTACATGCTGACTGCAGGGTAAGGAATTGAATTAAATATGCCTACCTTATCCATTGTAAATAACGTCTGATACTGAGGTACAAGGGCATTGCGTGGTTCTGTCAAAATCTGCACCAGCATATTCTCATTGAGACTATGGAAGGGAACGATGATGGGAAACCGTCCAACAAATTCTGGAATCATGCCAAATTCAATCATGTCACGTGCTTCCACGCTTTTCAAAAGGGCATCACGCTCCTCATTGTCTTCTTCCACGCTGCTGCTTACAGACTGATTGGCAAGGTCTGCAGCAAATGCAGCACGCCGCCCTTGGGATTCACTGACCACAGCTCCGAAACCGAGATACTGCCATAGAATACACAAATAAAGTTGAATTATGCGATGTTTGAAGCATCGGCTGCATCGCAAGCGATTTTTTTTTTTTTTTTTTTAAATACCTTCTCGTTTTTACGGCGGCTGACAATTCGATCTAACCCGTTATATGCCCCAGACGCCACAAATAAAATATTGGTTGTGTCTACTTGGACAGTTTCACCACGTAATTTGCGAGAGTTTCGCTCTGGCACATTTACGATGGTGCCCTCTAGCATCTTGAGCATACCCTGTTGCACTCCTTCTCCTCCAACGTCCCTCAACTGGTGAATTCCAGGAACAGCTCCTATTTTATCCACCTCATCCAGAAAGACAATTCCTGAAACGCAAAATACGTGATGAAAAAAAAAATTCCCCAATTATAAAGAATACATTAAAACCAATAACATCTTTTTCTCACCATGTTGCGCTCTCTCAACATTATAATTTGCATCTTGTAAAAGTTTTGCAATGACAGATTCTATATCTTCGCCCACATAGCCTGCTTGAGTCAAAGTGGTGCAATCACAAATGGCAAAAGGTACATCCAAACACTTGGCCACTATCTGGGCAAGCAACGTCTTTCCTAAAAGATGGGAGGCAAAGATAAATATTTCCAAATCCCTCAAAAAAACATTTCAAATGCAAAATTCAGAGTAAATCATATTGAAAATACCATAAATACTCGAATAATCATGACAATAGTTTTGCAATATTATATGAAACGGTTTATAAAAACAACATTCACTTTACAGACTAGTCACAATATTAGAGGGAATAAACAACTGTACCTGATCCAGTTGGCCCTAACAGCAAGATATTGCTCTTCTCTAATCGGATGTCAATATTCGAGGAATCGAGTAGATCGCTGCCGGCAATGGATTTTTTACCTTCACCATTTTGTTGTTGCTGCTGCTGTTGGAAAGTCACTCCTAATGCACTGCCGTGTCCAATTCCTGCTAGATGCATTAAATCTAAAATTAAGACAGTCGTGGTAATAAAAAATGAGCTAACCGATGCAAGTTCCGTAGGCTAAGTCCTAAGAAAATTAAAAGCGTACCACGATGTGAAAACGTCTGCTGATTTTGGGTCTCCACGACAGATCCTTCCACTTTGGCACCAGCTGTTCCTTGAGGAGCATTATTAAATATTCGCTTGTAGTGATTATAGACTGCTACAGACAGCACCTTCTTCGCATAGTTTTGGCCTATGACGTGCTTGTTAATGAATTCGTAAATCTAGGAAACATATAACGCATAGGCCTACTTTAGACAACCAGTTTCACGTTTGGCAAAATGTATAAAATATCAACCAATAAATAAACACTCACCTTTTTTGGTGGTGGCGGCGGTCTTCTCTGAGCACCTTTGTTTTCAGAAGACAAATCTCTGTTTTCCTTAATACTCTTTTTGGAATCAACATCAGAGAGGACAACAAAAAAGTGGTGGCATTTTTCACACTTAACAAATCTAGTAGAGGCTTAAATGGCAAAAAAGAACGCAAAAAACATTATTCAGCAAGCGTTATTATAAACCAATGTCTAGACATTTCATATAGTGTTCTGAAACTTAATAGTTTCATGTTGGGGGCATAAAATAAAACCAAATACATATCTCCCAAACGGGTATGGTATCTCAACCTGTCACTCAAACATATATCTGGCGATAATTTTTGTGTGATAACACTTGTGCTATAAGTAGCACTAAATTTCTATGAATACAACTAAGATTTTAACTGAGGACTTGCACATAATTGCTGAAATACTTACAGACAAAAGTCTCCACATGAGTGCATGGATCTCCACACTTGGGACACCTGAGTTGGGTGCCATTATCTTTGCCTCCTCCTCCACTAGTAGCGCCACCACCTCTAGAAGATCCCGTCGGCACTCTGCGGCCGCCCTCGCCACCTCTAACACCTTGTCCATCGCCACTTTCTCCCCCTTCTCCAGGTGGCCCAGTAACAATTCTAAGCGAAATATTACTGGTACAAAGAGATCTGTATACTATCAGGTTGCCAGTTGTGCCATTGTAAGAATTGCATAGCTTGGCTCCTGAAATAAAAATAAGAATGCTCTTTAATGGGAGTTTGTATAATTAAAGTATCAGGCCACACTAATTTACACACCAAACCTGTCATAAAAGCAACATTAACAAGTTTGGGATTAATCTATTTAAACAAATATAACAAACAACAAACAACATTTAGAGAGCAACTTTGCAAACATTTAAGTACATGAAGCAATTCAAATGAAGTACAAATTTAACCCGCCCGTGTTTACAAACGTTGAGCCAAACGTCATTCAATTCAAGGTTAAAAACAGCACGTACACTTTAGTTTCTAAGAGAAAACCAGCGGTTCAACAAAACAATTTTGAGGTAATGAACCAAGCCAATTGATTACGAAACAATGTTCAAAATTTTGACTCCACGCAGGTCATTGTAATGTATGGATGGGTTCAATAAATTTACTGTATGCATTTACATGTAGTTTGAGGAACATCAAAGTTAAATTAGTGGCTTTTGAATAACAATAAATTTGCAAATATGAGATGCAAAAAAAAAATGTAGGCTACATTTATAGATCGATGTTTTGAACTTGCAAGTGTAGCGATGAATAACATGTTTTTTTGGAGAAGATTATCATAGGAACCTGTGCAACCAAAATTACATCAGCTAACCTTCAACACATAAGGATGATAAACAGAAGCTCAAGTTTCGTCAATGTCTATAACAAGAATGCCGTAAAACACGTAGTGGTCAGATAATTCATTATGAAGAGAAGTCTCCTAATTATTATACAACTTCTAGTCCAGTTCTAGATCAGTCCAGTCTAGTCTAACTTAATCAAATTACTCAATGCATAGTAATTTTTTCCAGATTAATTAAAACTAAAATAGGCCTATATAGCCAACATTAAGCATGTGTTTTGACAATATCATTACCTTGGTTTCTGATATGCATAGGCTCACTGACATTGTTTACATTTAAAGCTATCTAATTTGAATGTGCTAAGGGACACATTATTCCAGATTAAATATTCAATATGATATATAAGAATAATAAATCTGCAATCATTATATAACTAATTCCAGATACAACAGGTTTCGGCCCCCAACTTTTCAAATCACGTACGAGAATTCGTGACTTTTTATATAATTTGAAATACATTATTCGAAACACGTTTTGGATTTTTCATTCCAGCAAAACAAGAAACTGTAAATTTTTTGCTTACACCACTATGCTATTTTAAAGAGATTTAATTGAAACTACTGTCAGAGGAATTATTAAAAAAAGTGAAAACAAGTTGTGATTATCGTTTTTTCAACCCATATGCCAAAAAGTGGTAACAGGTGCGTTTGGTAGATTGCAGAAAAATCGTTAATTTACCTTCAACACGCTAATTGTTAACAACATGATCATAAAGCAGATTATTCATGTATTATTCGAGACCAGATTTGGGGAAAACACTTTTTTTTATCAAAATGTGGTCTGCTGCGATAAGTTAGCAGCATTTTGCGTGCAGTGTTTCGAAAAAGGTTTAATGACACTGCTATAAGATTATACTTTTATTAGATATTGCTTTGCTATTAATCGCCTCATGAAGATACATTTTTAAAAAAAAATACACTAGGTGTGCCAATGAAACCTTTGACCAACCGCTGTTTTATTGCATGAAGCTAAAATCGCCTAGCAACTTAAGGGAAACCACTCAACCAAATCTACCAAGTTAGAACATACATGTACATGCATTATAATGTATTACAGCCTTGCCAATACATTACTATAAGTTAATCACTTTCTCCCCATTTGATGACGTTTACAGTAATTATGGTCTTCCAAAAGTTCATTATTTAATTTATCTATAACATTGCATTCACAAGAATTAAGCCTTCTTGAGCCTAATACAATGTACATGTAAATGCAAGTATAGCACATATATTAAGCATATATAGCTAGGCCCCTACATGCATAATTACATTGGTTACGCAACTACATGTATTCTATTTTCGTGGTATTTTCTTCTTACAAAATTGTTACAAGTAGACGTGTTTATGCAAGTACTCTAAATATTTAGTATTAAACTAATGTTTTATACATCGATGTAAAAAAAACAAGAAGAAAAGAACACTTTTTGACCTCACAAGCAGTATACTTTCTTCAATACAAAAGTGCAAGAGTTCCATGTGTATACGATAGGTAAAAGTGCGTGGAAAATAAATTACGAATAATGATAATAACAACATTTAAGAACTTACCTAATAAACAGACTCCTAAATTATGTGACGACCTGGGCAAATGAAATAACGCTCTTTTCAAACCCCGACTAACACCCGACATCTTCATATGAGGTTCGATATAGTTTTCAGAGCGTACGTTACGTCATAAAATTTGCCAATCATGTGTCCTTCTTGCTTCGTTCAAGACTTGCTTATAAACTCTAGTGTGTTATTTATTAATTCGTTTGGCAAATAATACTTGTTTGGAGTTCAAAACATTAAATACTTATCGTCATTCGTTAATTATTAATAAAAGAAAAGTGCAATCACCGATTTCCTAATAAATTTGTCCTTTGGAAAGAAAACATTCTATTGCTCGGCTGCGCATGCGTAAAAAATCACGCTAGTTTTAACGGCGCTTGTGCTAGAGACATCTGCATTCTGCTGCTGTCGTCTGTACAATGGAGCATGTGGTTTTGAAATGTTGATATTTTCAATTTCATATGTTGTGTTGATTTAATTATTTGTTAGTTAATCATTTCTATTTAATTAAACTCGGTGACGATGGCTGGACGAGGACGAGGGCGAGGAAGAGGCTTTGCTGAGCTGTTGGGATTTGGAAGAGGAGAAGGACCTCCAGCACAACAATCCGCTGCTTTCTTACCACCGGTTGATTTTCCAGTAAGATTTTCTTCATTTTCAATGACCCTGTTCGTATTATTTACGGTATTTAAAAGCATGCCTTTTTATACCGTTTTAGCCTCTACAGTATAAGCCTCTTCCTCTGAGTGCAGGATCTGAAGAACAGTTGTTGTTGATTATCAAAAGAGATTTGCAGAGCACCATATCCAAGTCACCATTTTTCGTAAAACCAGTTTCTATGAAAAAGGATATTGACAGATACTCCGATTGCTATCATGTTGATAACAGTAATATGGAAAGTCAAATGAAAATCATGGGTAACACTTTCTATCTTGTGTATAATATAAGTTGCCTGGTCCAAAATTCCATAGAGAACAATAAAGAAATTCTATTAATCTTATTTCTATTGGCTGGATTATTGGACAATGTACTTTTATCTATTGTATAAAGGCAGCTAAACGTTTTCCGTCCAAAAATTTGGGGCCTGCACTTTGCAGTCCTGGCTTCAAGTTTTGGCCCGAATGGCCCTGCCCACACACAGTCGGAAAATCCTCAATGCTTCCCTTCAGTTCGTGACCACTTGTCCCGAACAGAAGGGAAACAATGAGCAAAAAAACGAGCAAATTCAGTGAAAACTGAAATCGAACTTGAAGTCTAGGCTTAATCTAATTAACAATAAATTAGAACAGTTCAAACCAATATACTTTTTCTAGGATCCTATTGTCAACAATATAATCTATGTAATGGAGAGCGAGTCTGATAGTTTACCAACCCAGAAAATTTATTCAAAACTTTACAGGGTTGGTAAATTATCAGAAACTGTCCGTTACATTTAAACTCCCAACCACTTGGAAGTATGAAAAGAATGGTTAACAATAGAAACCAATGAGCCAAATAACAAAAAGCAAACAGAATTTCTCTGTTTTTTTACCAGGGTTGTTTTTAAATTTACATTCCATGGCAAACAGTAATTATCCTTGTCTCTTATAGATGACTCCAGATTTCCTAAAGAGACTAGAGGAAAGAAACGTAAGCCAGCGAAAAAAATTTCCACGACAAAGTCAAAACGAAAACTCGACAATGTAGATGTGGAAAAGACGTTAAAGGTTAGTTAATCAAAAGAAGTATTTCCAAAGTTATTTCGCATTCTGTAGGTATGCCGGGGATGTTAACCTTCGTTGGCTTTAATTTCACATCCCAGATTAGTTGCATCGCTTTTTAAACTATCTGTTTGATGATCTTGTTAGATTAGTTTAAAAATTCCAAAATGCATATCTATTTATCAGGACCTAGAAAACCGAGAAATTAATGAAAATGATGATGATGATGATGAAGAAGATGAAGATGCAAAGGAAGGAGGAGAAGGTGATGAAGAGCAAATAGCAGATGAGGATGAATTTGAAGCTGAAATAGACGAGGTATTAATTTTAGACAACTCATTTGCAATTTTCATGCTATATTATTATCCCCATCTCACAAAAATATACTTATTTTAGGGAACAGACTACAATGCCAATTATTTTGATAATGGTGAAGGCTACCTTGATGATGATGATGATAAGTTGGATGAAGGCCCAACTTTTTAATGTATTTTGCATTAATCTAATTCATCATTTCCATGTAAATATGTTGATTTGAATATAATGTTTTGTGTATAAGGAACAAGTACCACTTGTTCAGCTTATTTTCAGTAACATAAAATTAAAATTGCAGTTTTGAATTTTTATACTGGTTTGCAAATATTTATTTTACAAAATAGCGCTTTAAAGCGTTTGTGCTTTACATAGTTTGCCAAGAAAAATAACCTATATTGGTTTCTAAATCACAATTTACCAAACAATTTCTTCAATTGTATGGCACATGGAAAAGCCAGGCTGGATTTCAGTTTGCAGAATGTTCGGCAAAATTTAATTTAAAAAATAGCTTCTAATAACTTATAAAACTGCTAGTGTATAAAGCAATTGTTATATGCGAGCAGTGAAACATTAAAAATATGAATGATGCAGCACAGACAAACATTCATTAACTTGAAATCCAAGTCCTGAATAATGCTTGAATTATCAGGCATGTTGGGTAAGCAGTATATTTGAGTTTTTAAGGTAGTGTTATTTAAAAAGAACAGACATTAACATAAAAAATTCAGTACATTTAAATCGTTTGGTCACAATAATTCTTCAGATACATGTATACTAACTGGTTGCTATAAATTTACTGGATGTTACCCAGCATTTGTTAATATGGTTTACCTGTTAAGCCACAAGTGGTTATCACATATTTTGTTTCTGATTTGCTTTCTATAACTGGGTTATATTTTACTTTCAAACCATGCTCTAAGATAAAGAGTTGGTATGCCTGTGACTATGGGTAGTATTAGAATGGAAAGTCTCTTCCGATCTATTGTAAAACATCAGCAAGATGATTATTATTGGAAATGCAATAAGTGCCATAACAATAAATAGAATTAAAATTTTCAGTGGAGGAATGCTCCTATGTTGTTTAGGTTCTGAAAAAGGATGGAAACGTTTACAGGTTAATGACATGGTCACTTCCTCTAACGAGTCTTTTTCAGTTTTTGTAGACTTCCTTATCCTTTCTAAATCAGCGTCCATTTGCTGGAGGAATTCTTTAGCATTTCTATTATCACGAATACTTATCAATCGAGTGTTGCCATTTGTAGTAGACGGTCCATTGGAATCCATATCGAGAAGAGCACATTCCCGATTTGATAGACTAATAATTTTCAGTTCGTTTTCCTTCTCGAGCTGTTCTTTTGCAAATCCATGCTCTTTCACAGGAACTTTAATTTTTCTAAGGCCATAAAACTCCTGATCGTTAATTAAATTGTTTATACGCTTCATTTCAGACACCTGAAAAATAAAGAGATCATTTATTTGGATATTTGCAAGTTTTTAGTCACCTATAATTAAGCTCAACGAAGAAAAACTGTGCAAATTATACAGTTAAAACCTCCACAGATAAGCAAGCGCCTAACCTACTCGACCATCAGCGATGGCTTGTATTTTGGTTATTCGAGTTTGCACATGTTCGTAACATATTATTGTGCATCATATCGGTTAAAATGGAATAAATCTCTTCAGCATATATTGATGTCATATATTTTTTTTAAATAAAAATGGATAATAAAATAAGAATGGTTTCAAGTAGGCATATGACAGAGACAACAAAACATCTGTCGACTACTAGGCCTATTGCAATATCATGATTTGCAGAGTAGGGAATTGATTTTAATGCTTAATTTACAAAAGAACAAAATATTTCATCATGATAACCAATATCCCAAAAACCTAACCTACAGGTTTTCAGTATTATTTTCAAACCAATGGTAGAACAGGATGGAATATAGACATTTTACATTTGCATAGTTTTTACTTTACTTAGCTGAACTTTACAGCCCAAAAGAATCAACTCTCCTTATAGTTTAAACAAACCTTGCAACCATATTTCAGTGCCAAATTGTGCAATGTGTCTCCAGGTTCTATTTCTCTCTCCACAAAATTGGTATCCAAACCCCATCTTCCACTGCTTTGGTCAGCTCCAACCCGGTTGGAATTTCCTCTTTTTAAACTTTTCACGTTTGAAAGTTCGTAAGTCACTATTTCTTCTTCCGAATCGTCGTCGTCTGTGCAGGTCAGGAAGTTCAAAGTTGACGTTGCAGCTAACTCGATTGAATCGTCGTATCCTGCTTGCCTTGCATTTGGATGGCGGTTTTCTGTCTGTTGTCTTAATTTGTTGTATAGATATCGTTTTGGTCGATCGTGAATTTTTGTCAAAGGCTTGCTTCTTCTTCCTGTCCATGTTGCAATTGAGTTCATGATCTTTAGTTGGTCCCAATATTGTGAATTTAAGGAAATTTGCCTTCATACTTTCGACTGCAAAATCAGTTGAGTGATGTAGAAATCTGTAGCTTAATTATGCATATTTTTACCTGTTACGTACCTTGCTTGAACTGCTAACACAGTGACCCAAATTGGGACATAACTTCCTATACCCTTTTTAAGGCCACTGGTAAAATGTCGAGGTAGAGCAAAACGGTGTAAATGATCTAGTTCAAAGCTACCATATGTAGATTACTTTTTGTTAAAAAAATGTCATTCCACGTGTTCAGATTACGTGAAACAGTATCACCCGGACAGCTGGCATGCCGTCATCATAACATAACTTCTACAAATAGATTAGGCAAATGTACATTCGATTTTTTATAAAAGAATCCAACAAATTCCAAACTAGAACGAAATTTCGAAGAACTGTAATGTAGATGGCGACACCAGCACTGGGCGTCTGCTTTAATTTAACTTGAAAATAAAAAAGTTATATTGTTTAATATTGAAGGTCTGGATATAATAAAACAGGGTTTCCTAATTATGAATCTTTATTATGACAAATATTGTAAGCATGCTCGCTTGATTGTCAAGCATTGTGTTCTCATGTCTACATTTATCGGTTAGAGCTGCCAGGTAGTGAAGTCTATCGACCAAGGAGAAAAGGTCAGATTTCAATGAAAGACTATTTTGCCTGGAGAGCCCAATCGATAAACACACATTATGATTATGATCAATATTTCGATAATAGATATGAGAATCAATATTTTGTGTGCAGGTAAATAAACTGCCTCTCAATTCACAATGAAACGCATGTGGAACGTTCAGGATTTCACGGGATGCACAACAATTAAGCCCACACATGAATTTCTTTTGAAAATTCATATGAATAGGTGTCATTGCCAAGGTGTTGACTCATTTTATAGGCCAACATTTTGCCACATTTGTTGCTGGTTTTTTTGTTTAATTTTTTTTACAAAAATATGGTTAATGTTATAAGAAACCTTTTAAAAAGTTACGTTATGCCACATTAGTTGCTGTTTTTTGTTCCAACTTTTTTTTCAAAAAATATGGTTAAAGTAATATAATAAACCTTTAATTCCATACTGAAACAAAGATACAATAATGAGGAAATATCTAAAATGGTAAACCCTAAAAAACGAAACTGTTCTAATCAACATTTATAAAAAAATCATATACAGCTGCGCATGGTAGCTAGTTCAACAAAGTTTAAATTTTCACGTTTATTGTTATTTAAAAAGTATTTATGCTCTATAAGCGAATGGAAATTTAGCGGTTGATTACTTCAATTCAATTCAATTCAACTCAGTACCCTACAGTCAGCAAATAAATGCCATTTGGTAGGGGGGTCAAACCCATTTTCAGGACAAATCTCCTACGTCAGGTGCGACTAACCCATCATCATTGTTAAATTGAATTTGAAATGAGTTTACGCTAATTACGCTAATTACGTAATTAACTAGGATAAATTCTATCAAAAACAAAGAATTTTTTAAAATTTGTCATTTAGAAAACATAAGAAAACTTATTCTTACAAAAAATATGTGATTATAACTAACTGCATTCTTATTTTCTTAAGCTTTTTTTTAAATACTAGCTTTTACTTTTAAATTATAAGTAAATTTGAAATCAATAACATATTGAATGTTAAAAGAAAGCACGCGTCGTGGATTGTAAGACCTTCTTCACACCAACGTTGATGTAGATCAACTGATGTGGATCAAGAAAACTTGCGTGTTAATTCACACCGCAGAACTCAGTTAAACTGTTCACATGACCTATAGTTTACAGGGCACAGTATACTAGGTCATGTGACCAGTTTAACGGTAGTGCGGTGTGAATTAACACGCAAAAGTTTTCTTGATCCACATCAGTTCTACATCAACGTTGATGCGAATCAGGTATAAGTAATTAAACGTAGAAATAATCCACGTTTTTCCATATCTATAGTAAATAAGTTCCTGCACAATCTACCATCATTTCAACTTCAAGCATGTAAAAGTATAATCGATAGAAGCATAATTTTACTCTATACTGTAAATGCCAACTTAAAGTAGATTGGATTACTGTTATTAACTATGCATGAAGATCCTGTCGAAACCAGTTTCGCAATGTATAGCAAATATAGGAAAGTTATAATGCAATATGTGCACAGCGCTAGTCTCAATCCAATGCAGTAGAGCTACATGTACATGTAGTTTCAAGTGCAGTCCCTGGAAATAATTGACAGTTCTTTTTCATTGCATCTCGAAAGCTCACTCGCACCTTTACATGCTTTCAAATTCCCCAGGCTGTACCTCGAACAATGCAACTAAAATAAATAATTTCCTGCATTCTGTTCATGTCCTTTCTCGTGGCTTTCAAAGGATAACTTCATATACTTGTATAATCAAATACATATTATTAATTGAATGGTGGAAGGATAACAATAAATACAATTTTAAATTACACCAATTTTTTTTTAGTAAATTGTTAAAAACATGACGAACTTGGAAAACGAATCATTGAAATTTGGAAAAATCAATCTTACAGTCATTATTGAAAACAATCATCAAAGTTACATATAAAAACAGCTTGATATTAAGGCTCATTACCCTCTGGAGTAAGCTCTAAACGTACAATGTTAAATTTTCATTATTGAAAAGATATTTTCACCTTAACTTATAAAAAATAATTAATGAAAATATAGCTCAATATTCATCACGTTTTGATGCATTCAGCTATTTCATTTCGTCAAATTCAATAGCATCAACTCATAATTGCATATATTTTAAATAAGGGGTTGAGAGCCTATATCTGCCCCTAGCGGCCAAATGATGATACTACTACCTTTCAAAAATTTATATTTATTTAAAAAATAACTGAAAAAAAATACATTTTTGAAATATATCCAGCTGGATGCACCAACATGTAATGAATATTGAACATATTTTTCATTAATTTATTCTTATAAATTATTGAGAAAATAGTATTAGAAAATGTAACATTATACATGTATTAGATTTGCTCCAGAGGGTAGTGAGCCTTAATTGAGCTTTAGTAGCTACAAAAATTAGGAAATTATGCATCATTAATGACATATTCAATTGAGATGCATTAACGACTACTTTATAATATACAGACCTAAACATGTCCATATAAAAAATGTTAGATTACATACGTTATACAAAGTCGAATGATTCTACGTTAATTTAGTTATGCATGTAAAACAGTGGATTCAATGTACGCATTGAAACTTTTCCCTTTTTTATTATTCCTCACGTGGGAGTTATTTTCAAAAATGAAAACGTATTTATTTTCCTTAAGCTTATTTGAACATTTAAGCATCCGGACAAAAGATACAGATAGTACATGTTTCTATGTTGTCTTACTTAACATATAGCGTAACCTTTCGAATTATAAGGTTTGCAAACCAATATATGCATTACAAATATAAACAGATTAATCCACATATATGCATTGCAAATAAAAAACTTTTCCATGTACACTATACATGTAAATGTACTGTATTGATACACCATGTGCACCATTCTTAAAAAATTACAAATGAGGCAAAGAGTAAATAACCCCAGCATGAAATGTACCAAGTACCGAAATGATGGTTATGTGCATAGCACCAAAACAATAAGTGATTGCCAATGCACAAGGGGCAAAAAAAAATTTCAAAACGCACCATTTCATATATAACAGCCTACTTATTTTAAAATGAAATATGCATAAGTTTATTTTTTGACAATGTTGTGCTATTGAGGATAGCGGATTGGAACAACAAAACATAACATCAGACTTACATGAATAACTTGTTTGTAGGCCTAAATAGATGAGGTATATCAGGTCAAAGGTCCCCAACCCCGTTAACTTTAGATAATGCTTGAATAGTGCACAATTTTCCTTCGCCTGCACTGAAAATGTGAATATGTCCCTTAAACGCATCTAATGCTTTTGATCATATCGGGCATAGGGGGTTTACCACCCTCTTCAAGCATTTCTTTTTCTGCAATAACATGTCAATGCAAACACTATCGTGCAATATGAAGACCAAAAGCGATAATGGACGTTAGTGCAACAACGATGATAGGATAAACACCATCAAAAATTGAAGCAATCCGTGACGCAAATATATATTCGGCCCCTCGGCAAGGGCTCTGATTTTCGGGGATCCAGATCGTGTTGTAAACAAACGAGGGCTTAGATTTAACGTTGCATAGCTCGGATCGATACTAGGCGACGATTGGTTGGCAATCGAGTCAGGTGACGTCATTCGCATGACGTGACGTGCAAGGCCCCTAAAAACCCCAGGCACGAGCTTGCATGCGTCTCGACGTTGCTACAAGACCTCGCCTGTGCCGGTTCAAGGGCGCTTTCGTTTTCCTTTCGGATTAGCCATGACGATGTTCAGCCGCCATTAGCATGGACGAAAGTGGGGAAAAACGACCGAAGAGCAGGTTGCATTTGTCCGCCAGCAGGAAAAAAGTGCGTCGACGGAGACTGAGCTTCACACGCTAGGATACGAAAAAGCATTTTGAAAAACGCCAACAAAAATGGCAACGTGCAAGGCAATACAACGCGATTGATGCTCATAATATGCAAGGGAGAGGAAATGCGCAGCCCGTTCCCAGGGGCCGCCGGAATCGTTGAAGCTGGATTTTTCGTCACTCCTGTGCACATCAGGGTTAGGGTTAGCATCCCTCATCTAACTGATTCCCCATCCCCCCCCTCAACCGACCCATCCACCATCCTCCATCTCCTACAGCGTGTCTATCGAGGTGAATGGACCCTGGAACGATCTGGTGGAGAAGCCAGGAATACACAAAAACTCAAGGGTGTTTTTATGCTCTACCGGTCCTCTACATTGTCACCGGTGATAATATTGTGACATTTAAAAGGCATAGTTGAAAACTGGTGTTTTCAGCCAAATATGCTCATAAAAAGACTAGCCGAGAGCATTTGTGTTGGCGTCAATATAAACACTTTCGTGATCCATCAAACACACAACTCTGTAGCGCAACCTACGCTTTCGCAAATTGCCAGATATCCAAACACGAACATGTTGTAGGAAACAGAGTTGGCTGAAAATCGACACGGATATACGGCTTTAGGAACATCCAAAGCAACACGGTTTATAAGGAAAATTATATGTGCCTCTTTATGATTTCTGTTATCAAGTGACTATCGATTTCGGTGATGTGATATATCCAAAATTGTTGGACATGTCGATAACTAAAGTAAATCCAATGCGTTTTCGTACCGGCTGACATTTCCGCCAACATGGAAAGTTCAAGGCTAAGGTATGTGTATATATGGAGATTATATTGTTTTTGTTTAATGTTGGTTTATGCATCAGATTTCTCGTTTTATATACTATTAGAATGATTTTGAATCAGTATGTACTTAAATCTTCAATGTCTAATATAGAATCTATGATAACAGGTTGCTATTAAAGGTTTGCTATGCTACTAGCAGTAACCATGCATCAGTATCAATTTTTTAAAAGATTTTCATTTCATGGAGTTTTTAAGACAATTTTTTATTCCATGGCTTTTTAAGACAGATTTTATTTCATGAGTTCTTAAAACATATCTTATTCCATGAATTTTTAAGACGAAATATATGCCATAAGGTCAATACAATATTTGTGACCGATTTTATTCCATTAGTTTTTAAGACATGTTATTCCATGAGTTCTTAAGTTTCATGGAGTTTTTAAGACAATTTTTTTTTCCATTGCTTTTTAAGACAGATTTTATTTCATTAGTTTTTAAAACATATTTTATTCCATAAAAATTTAAGACAAAATATAATGCCATAAGTTCAATACAATATTTGTGACCGATTTTATTCCATTAGTTTTTAAGACATGTTATTCCATGAGTTCTTAAGGCATGTTTTATTTAATGAGTTTTTAGACAGATTTTATTTCATTACTTTTTAAGACCCATTTTATTCCATGAATTTAAATACACATTCAAGAACGTTGAATAATCATTTACAGCACTTTTTAACATAAGTTTTACGTTGTTCTAAAAAATGGGATGTCCAGTAGATATATATGCAGCCACTTGTACTTTTGTGTCATGAGTGATTGCTTTACTTCAGGGGATGACAAAGTAACATTTTACCTTATGGACATTTTAGAACACATTTTAGAATTTTAGAATGGCTAATAAACTAACAAGTACAGGAAAATAAAATGAAAGTAATTATTTCATCTATTCTGTTCATTCAACATGAAATTTGGGATTTAATTTAGTGTAATCTCGATCTTGTTCTGCCTCACCCCCACCTTAAATGTAATTTGTAATGTTGAAACTATAAAAAAATTCGGTTATAAAGAAATGCTTAGTTTAACCAATCACAAACATATTAGAATTAAGTCTGATTGAGAAACCGACTAAAGTGACCTTTCAGACAGACTTGTGTACTTGTATGTATTCAGTGCGCTTGCGCTGCCAACCTCTGCCCTTTCCGATATAATATCCGATAGGTATTCGTTCAGGTTTTCATCAAATGAAGATTCCATCTATTGATAAATATACGTACATCTACAGGTTTCAACCGCACTCCTGTTTAACGAATGGCGGTTAAATAAATTCTCTTCCAAAGGTATGCCCATCCAGCAAGGGAAATACTTTAATCTCGAATCTACGAAATGTCAAGTTGGTATCTAAGAAACAACTCTATACGTTACAAAAAAGACAAACGTGACGTTATTTTGTAGCAATTACGATTAACACGATTCATTGTCAAAGGTTAACACAATGCAACACATGAAACAACAGGTTATACACAGGCGTGGGTTGTTGCTATATTGGGGACACGTGCACTGCTTATAAGCTTTTCCTAATAGCATATTGAATCGTTATTAAAGCTATTAGTGTAGCTATTTTCAACTTTCTATAAATTAAAATTAAGGCGTTCGAGGAATAGATTTAGTTCCGCCACATACGTTATAATGTCACTATATGAAAGGTCGATAGTTATCAAGTTGGTACTTTTTTTTAAAAATTTTATCCATGTGAATTAGCATTTTTCGAGCCAACTTAATTTGTGTGGGCAGCACTGCAACGTCATCCTCGAAATGTTATCCTAAATTATGGAGATAAAAACGTGACATATTTTACTGTAAAGGACCCAAAAACCTGGAAGATATTCTCAACCCACGTTATACAGACGATGAGAGAAACTAGTGGGTGCATTTGCGAACAGTTTGTGATAGTGACTATATAAAATCGATATGAAGGTATAGGCAAAATGGAGAAAAAAAAGTATTTTAATGAGGATTAATCTCAGTATACGTTTTGTTTGTTGAGTTTAAATGCACATGTGAGTTATAACTACATTAAATAGAGATTCTTCCTCAAACATACATGTATATCAAATTCAATGTATACAAAAAAAAAGTTATATGAAGGACCATTTGCAAACGTGTACATATACTAAGTCAACTTGAAGTAAACTTGAAGCACCTCTTAAAGCAAAAAAAAAAAAAAGAAGTAAACCTAGTATAAAATGAAATATAGTTACTCAATTTTGAATAGATATTAATTAACCTGCATTAAACTGCAATTTTTACAAATGAACTAGCACGTAAACAACCATACACGTATAACCTATACACGTATAAATATCACTTCTTTTGTTTATAAATATACATTGTATAATGTTTACTAGCTTTGAGCAAACAAATGAGTTTTTGTTCTAATAATAAGACTTAAATTCTCATGAGTATAAGGAGTAGTATGATTTCAACTATAACGATACTTTACTGATATTAGAATATGAAAATTTAATTTATCTGTATAATTTGCATTGCTGCATGAAAACATTTCAGACTAGGCCCTAAATATGTAAATGCCATAGGTATTACCTGAGTGTTGCAGGTATTAAGTGATTTCTGTGTTTTATATTGGTTCTATTCATCTGCAAATCGGGCAACAGGTCATGAAATGTTATTTTTAAATTAATTTCTTTGTATATATTCAAAAAGATTTAAAAATCTTTGCTTTAGACTCAATGCAAGTATACAATTTTTAAGCATTAAGAATAAACAATATTTACCTTTTAAACTACAATGTACGTGTAGACATGTACATGTATAAACAATTAGCATTTCACAGTACGGTATATATGTAATGTGTTTCAAAAATTACTTATAAATCTACAAAACACATATATAAAATGCATTGATAAAAAACACAGAAGTTTGACAGTCATCTTGAAATTTAATTATCCAAATGGAAAAAGATTTAATAATTAGCATTTATGAAACGCAAAAGTTTTAATATTTTGCAGATTGAAAATGGCTCAACGCCTATGAATCGAGTGCATCACCTCTTGTCGTCCACTTTATTTTTAATATAAAATCATTAATAGAGAGGACGCAATAAAATATAATCAACGAGAAAATAATTGACTAACTCACTTTGGCATGCATCTAATCATTTCTTCGTTAACGCTAACAGATCTGTATACACTTAAGTCTGTGTATATAAACGTGCAAATGATTACACTTGACAGTTATCGATTTCCTATAAACATTAAGCCAGTCGAGACAGCTATGCATTTGCTAAAAAAATACGTATAATTGTTAAAATATACATCATTAGTCATGCTAATAAATACACTTAACTCGTTTGTATGAAAACAGATAATTAGGAAACAACGTGTCTTTATAAAATCACCAATTAAATGTTATATTAATAATTGATGAATGACATAAGTGTAAAAAACGACTCGTACATTTTGCTGAATTACTATTAAGGGTACTCAGACAACCGAGCATATTTTTGAGGAATGAAACGGTTCCTCAAAAATTTTTATTTTTCGAATTG
>JAQGCC010000725.1:0-31131 GCA_034698905.1 Xestoiulus laeticollis
TGCGTCATAATAAACGGCGCTTTATCTAATGACCTTAAGAAAGTTATTTTTTAATTAGAACCTACAAATGAGAAGGAAAACTACTACGCGACTTTAAAAGTGTAAGCAATTTTCGGAAGACGTCGTTTGTAAGTCCCTTATATATTACTCTGGCCAAATTTATATGGGCAAGGATGTAGGGCTTTTTATTAGATTAAACAAAAAATTAATATACAGTGAAACCTGCGAATAAGAGCCCTCTCTATAGCGCACTACTTGGGAGTAGCGCACCCGCGCAGTAGGCACGGATCGATTTTATAGAACAGACTACCTCCATATAGCGTATTTCCTGCGAAACGCGTAATGCACACTGGTTTCTTGGGACAAAATCACGCTTTTACCTGCGAAGAGCGAACGCCAAAGCACGCAACAATAAAATTTCACCCCCTGGGAAATCCCAAAATGAGGGCGATAAATGTCAAATAAAATACATTGGCATAGTGAATGCATGTTTACCATTTAGAAATGGTATATAGATAAATGCAACTATACACCCAATATAAAGTAAAAATGGCTACATCTACATAGATACAGTTGTATACGAGCATATATTTGTTTTCTATATGTATTTTTCGGTTTTGTTTATGTTAAAAACCATTTAAAATTGCAACATATATATTTGTGCATCTTCATTAGGTGTCATCGTTTTAGCTGAACTTTCATATAGCACATCCCTCCAAGTAGCTCACCCCATGGTTCGGTTCCCAATGGGGTGCGCTATTCACAGGTTTCACTGTAGTGCCGATACGATTTTTACATACAATTGTATACTTACACCATAAAAATGTAGAGCTGCTCCGCTACCGATCGAACCGCATAAATTTGAAATAGCGCCGCCTTTTGCGATGGCCCAATGCTTGCTAGATGGTTCTGAGGAAAACTTGTCGCGCAGTTCAACGGGCAATGTGCTTTTAGATACGGAGCAGTCACGTTCGGTCCAACCGTCATCACACCTACGAAAGCCATTGGATTGATTTTTTTAATGTTAAAAGAGTACGTTTTGATTACATGGTTTCTTTCATACATACAGACACTGGCCATCGTTGCATCTTCCTCTTCCGTTGCATGCGCCGGGACATTCGTCTCCCACATATACGGCATCCAGAGCCCACGTTTCGCTCGTTGCGCTTACATTTTTTTGAATCCAACGGAACCTCGTGCCTTGAGATCTTAAAAGTATCGAGTTACAAATTTAACACTGCTTAATTTCATAGAGCGGAATGCATTTTTTACGTACTGTGTATAATACGGGAGCGGGATCGTGATCCGGGTAAACGTATTGTAAATATCCGATCTGTAGATACTGCTTTCGTACGTGTCCGAACAGGTGTTTGACCAAGTACACCCGTCCAACACATAATGCCACGTTTTGCCGGAATTGAGAGAGTAGTGCAGCTCGATATCTGTAACGATAGTCAAGTTATCTACATTTTTTTCAAATTTGTTGAAAATAATCGATGAACTTACCAAAACATTTAGACGCATCGTTGCAACCCATTATCAGTTCAAACTGTATAAAACTGCTTTCGTTAACCTTTACATCAGCGGTGATGGCGTATCTTTCACCAAATTGTACATCTATAATTATCAATAACAAAAATTATTGTCATAAAATGTCGACATCCGTGTCTCTTGAACACGGCAGATTATCGGCATCCCAAACAATCCAACTTTTCTTACCGTTGAAATGTAAAACTTCCTTTGCTCTACCACAAACGGATTCTAGAGTGCTACCAGATAACGAATTCCAGTTAACACCAGGCATGGATTTGAAATCATCGTTCAGTAAGGAAAGTCCGTTATGATCACCGCCTGCATGAATCTAACACGTTTTCTGATATTTTATACACGTACAATAGCAAGTTAATCACGTGTTGTAGGCCACTGTACCTTGTCAATTGCCCACATTTTTGAGAACTGGCCATCTTCCGATGGTTGCCACCACCGCAGTTTGGTAGCGGGCGTAAGGCTCTCTGCGGGAAGCTCCAAATTGACATAAATCACTTGCGGGTTTGCTCGATTTTCTGGAAAGTGGAATTTTTCCATCGTTTTCCATGTTATTCCATCGTTGACTGAATATTGCAATGTCACTGGAAATGCTGTCGAGGTATTGCTCCAATCCGAATCGCTCGACGCTTGACACCCGAGACGTATGTGAAATTGCAGGTTTGGGTTGCTGTGATTGAAAGTTGGTTTTAATTTTATACGCTACGTGCCGTAACTATTTAAAACAATAAGCAACTAACCTGGTTGTAGCTAAATCTAAGTTGCGCGTTGTAAGATACCGTTCTCCGAGCTGGTTAAAAACAAGACTGGCGCCTGTCGTTAAAACCCCACAATATTTGGATACTTCTCCACCGCTGATTATCTCCCATCTCTCCTCAGAAAATTTGACAGGGGATTTGTTGGCAGTATTTTTATCGTAATCGAAATGTTCTTCGATAAATGTAGGATTGGTGGCAGAATGTTGAAGGCATTTGGTTCCGGAGTAGCCGTATTCACATTGACACATCTTGCCATCCAAGCAATAGCCTTGTCCATTGCAGTACGAACTGCAACTTGGTCCAATGTACACATTATCCAAACCCCAATGTGGTGGATTTTCTTTCTTCGAGAAGTAACCTTGGTCCCATCGAAATCTGACTGTTCTGCAAAGATGTTAGAATTTCTATCTTATTAATCAACTGCTTTGCTACAGATAAGTATCTGGTAGCAGGTGTCTTACCCACAAATTCCTAATCCTTCAAGGGCAATAATGACTCTTTTCCACTTTTTCTGAGCATTTGAATAGAAAACTGACGGTAAATCGGTGGGATAATCTCTGATGTCCACTACTGATGTAGACGTTTGTGAATTGTCTAGCGTACCACTTCCTCTGACTAACTTCCAAGTGTGTCCCAGGTTGGTGGAATACTCGAGTCGCACGGGGTATTCGGCAGTTGACGGCAAATCGCAACCCACCAAGATCTAGTCATTTTAAGAGTAAGTACAGCTCATGGGCTTTGAGTTGACTTTAGGTGAATTGATAAAATTTCATGGTTCCTTACATCAAACTGTATCGTGGTCTCCGAACTGACTTGTATGTCTCGGGTGTAAGCGGTTCGCTGGCCTTCGTAGCTATTGAACACCATGGCACGACCCTCGCCAGAACTGATGGGGAAATTAAATTTTTGAAGCCACTAAATGCACATGGAGAACTGAACATGAATAATTATGATATAAATCCCACCTGTTGCAGTACGACTGTACAGCACTTCCGGGCCAGTCGAGCCAAACATCAGGTTGAGCATCTTCAAAATTGTCAAATAATGCATTTGGAATCACAAGCTGTCCACCAATGAGAACACTGTCTATTGCCCAGCTGGAATCCAAACCATTGTTGTTTTGATCTGATTTATAAAGGATCTATTATAGTTTTGTAATATTGAGATAACAATCTTTGAAACAAGCACTTCCGGTTTTTCTACCTGGAGAACTCGGTTGCCAAAAGCGAATTTTTGTTGCATTTGTGAATGCATCGGATAGTTCATGAAGAGATAAACTGTAACGTCTCAAGATACCATCACTTCTATATGGTACTTCCTGATAAGGGAATATTAAAAATATATAAATCCAATATGTGCCATGAATGTGCCCAGCATCTCAAATTTACATAGTTGTAAACCTTGATTTTATTCCACGTAATTCCACCGTTGTTTGAAAATTGTACCACAATGGCATTAAAACGGGAAGATGCTGCATCCTCTGAAAGAGCTTTTGAAGAGGATGGGTTACAGCCCATCTTCAGGGTAAATTGGATGTAAGACGATTGACTTAAATCCAAATTCCTCGTAATGGCCATCCGAAGACCAGCCGTGCTGAAGGCTAGTGCCAAACCGCTTACAAGAACCCCACATTGGATTCCTGTCTGTCCATTGTATATTTCTGGCCATAGCTCAACATCTATTTCTGGTTTGTGGTCAAACGTATCTTGAAATTCACGGGGGAATTGAATGTCGGCAACGCAGTGCGGACCAGAGAATCCTGCATCGCACCTTCGAGAAGTGAAAAAATAGTTTCTTGAAGCAGCCTCTTGAAACAATCTCTGAAGAGTTGTTTCTTGAAGCAACCTCTTGAAACAATCTCTGAAGAGTTGTTTCTTGAATCATCTTCTTGAAACAATATCTGAAGAGTTGTTTCTTGAAGTAACATTCTCTCTAAAGAATCGTATTCAGCACTTACTTGCATTGTCCATTTTTACAAACACCATGTCCTGAACAAAGCCATTGACAGTCATGGCCCAAGTAAATGTTGTCAAGTGCCCAGTTAACAGATTTACCATTAACTCCCACCGTTGTCTTTGACCATCGGATGCGGGTAGTAAAGGATCTTGTAAAATAAAATTGAGTTGAAAATTTCACAATTTTTAAAAAAACTAATCTTTTGTTTTGTCTATTATGACATTATCTCTGAAATGTTCGTACCCAACCTGAGTTGGCAATGGAATTGTAATTCTGATCCATTTGCCATTTTGAAGATGGGAATAAAAATGACTGCTCAAATGATAATTTCCATTACATCCTATGCTGGGAGGTGCACAGTTTTCTTGTATTAGTTGCCAAGTGTGTCCTCCATCAACCGAATATTCAACGGCAATGCCGAATGATGCATTTTGGGGTTTGTATTGGAAAGCAGAATCCGATGAGTAATAATAAAATTTGCTCGTTTTGATGGGCTTGTGATAACTTTTCGGAAAGCTCTTGAATTGGCAGTCAAATATGATATCAAACTGTAGAAATGCAGCAGCACTGAGAGCAAAATCCTGCGTTTCTGCAAATTGGGTTTCTGTAAAATTATAAAACATCAAATGATATATATATGTAAACTATAAATTGTATATTTACATTGGTGATTTTTTGTTCAATTCAGTAAACAATACCTATTCCATCTTGAAAAAACAGTTGATCTCCATCTCCCTTGCACTGATTGCTCATTGTACCATTCACAGTCATGATCCAATGACTGGAGTTGATGGGTTCAAAGTCTTCCCAGAATCCACCAGGGATACTCGAATGACGAGCCGAAATATAAATGTTGTCCAATGCCCATGATGCCCGTGGGATGCCTGTTAGAATCATTGATAATGTCATGATTTGATTATAATAGGCCTTATATCACCTGACAGGGATCCCAGCCGTCCTATATTTCCTATAAATTCCTATATTTTTTATGTCGTCCTATATTGTCCTATATTTCCTATATTTTCATTAACTTTTGTATAGCATTGTAATAAGCAGGGTGACAAACAACTCCTGAACGTCCTAAAAAAAGTCCTAAAAGTCCTAAATATTTCTAAAAAAGTCCTAAATACCCTCTGAATAATTGCTTAATTATTGTAAAAATTATGTTTCAAAAGTTGAAGTTAAATGTACCCCAGTTATCATGACTGTTATATTCTTTGCAAAAATCAATGCACTAAAATGCAGTAAAAACACAGTAAATTTTGTCCTTATTTTGGAATAAATGCAAATTAAAAATAAAATTCTATAGTATACATTTAAGAAGTCACTTTTAACTTTTAAAAAGTATTAAAATTTAATCTAAAAAGTCCTAAATATTGAATAATATGAAAAAGTGTTTGCCATCCTGTGCTATAATTCCTATATTTTTATCCCTAAAAGTGGCTGGGATACCTGCCTTGTTTCTGATGTGAGCCCATGGGTTGCCACCATCTGAAACTTGTATCTGCACTTCTGGCAGTGTGCGGCAAGTGGACGGTGTAAGCCACTGGAGACAATGTCTTGCGTCCTTTTCTGCCATCGTGCAAATTGTCTGTTTCATACACTTGGAAGTCCATCAGTTGAAGAGGAAGCCAAGAAAGACCAGCATTGAGAGAGTACTGTAAGATCAGACTTTCGTTGATGTGACTTGGTGGAAAGCAAGCTGGGTTTTCGGTAGTTCCTGTCCATCCAATTCGCATCAGAAACTGGATGTTCCTAAACCATAATCCAATTGTGATTATCTCAATTTCTTAAAAATTGGGTCTAAAAATTACTTTTACTTGATTTTTCGAGTATCCAGACTTGTGGTTCTTGCTTCTCTGGTACCATTATCTTCAAAGAATAATGTGCCGCCTAATGAAATTGGACCACAACCTTTACTGATTTTGCCACCTCTAGTAGAAGCCCATAAATCGCTTTGCAAGATGTCGTTTTCATCATCAAACGTATCTTTAAGGCCTGGAGCATTCGGGAGATCTGGATCACATGATGGACCTTTAATAGATCATGCAGAACATTAAGATTTGTGAAGGCTTTTTTGGACTCCCAAATCTGCATTGCGCAAGCAGGTACCTTTATATCCAAAATCGCATTGGCAAATGCCCTTGTTGCATATGCCATGTCCGTAACACCAATGCGAACATGCTTTTCCGATGTAGATGTCCTTTAGGGCAAAAGCCCCATCTGCTGAAGAATCGTTCAATCCACTACGATGTTGAGACCACCGGAAGCTGATTTTGCTAGAGTATGAAACTCATAATTATTATCTTGCTATTTATAAACTGACAAAGTGAACTTAAGGTTGATTAAAAACCTGTTTGCCATTTCTGGAGTTATCGGCAGGACAACTAAAGTCCATTGTCCATGTGTTCCCATGTAGTAGAGGCTGGCTTCTGTAAAGGTCCCACAGGATGGATTTCCTGGATAACATTCCTCTTGAACTTTGATCCAAGATACAGCGTAGTCATGCGAATACTCCAGCGTTACCGGTGAAATTACCGAAAATGTATCGGTGCAACCAACGCTGATCTATATAAGCATCCAGAAAATTGTAGCTAGGGCTTTGGACCTTTAAGAATCGGATGAAACAATTGAGTTACCTTAAATTGTATGACATCCCCACTGTTTAATACCAGTTCCTCGGTTACGGCAAATCTGAATGGTTCTTGTCCGTTAAACACAAAAGACGGTCCATCGGATATGCAGTACGGTTGAATTAGCATCCTTGATGAAAATGCCCATATGCCATCGTCGTCATCTTGTTTAAGATAATCAGCTTCTGTCGAATTTATCAAACCTTGAATCGTTGTCTTCGATGTTCTCTGTCTTATGCTTATTTTGTCCACGGCCCATGTGTTTCGGCACTTGCTATCGTACTCCGGTTGCCACCATCTGATCTGAGTTGAACCGGTCTTTGCCTCTTTGGGCAAGAATAAGGACTCGAACCTACTTTCGTTGTACTTGTCATATGCCAGCTCTTTTAACAGATGCCAAGAGATTCCTGCGTTATTTGAGAACTGCAGAAACACGCTGGATGTCTTCTCTGTCACGTTATCGCAACTGGTGCCGGTGTTAAAGAGCGATTTTTGTACGGTCTTTGAACTGTTGTACGTATTGGGTGTGCCAGCACCAATTGTCAAGAAAAATTGAACGACGTCAGCATTTTCTGTGTTCATAATGGGAGTGGTCAATTGGCTGGCTCCATCCTAAATAAATTTCACACATTTAACACTGAAAACAAAATTCTTATACATGTACGAATAGATGAAGACTACCTTGTAAAAGTAATATACGGCGCTGGATGCTGTTGTGCTCCAATCACTGCTTTGCTCAATGACAATATCACCTCCGGCTACATCAAATCCAGAATTCTGTAAATCATCCATTGATGCCATGTCTAATTTAACGTGCGTACGGAGTTTATCCCTTGGACGGCAGTGTGTGCCGTAAAATCCAACATCGCATCTTTCCAAAAAAACAAGTTTTGTGTAATTTGAATTGCAGGAAATGCGTTCTCCTGTAATATTCCAGGCATCCCAGCCGTCCTATATTTCCTATAAATTCATATATTTTTGATGTCGTCCCATATTGTCCTATATCTCCTATATTTTAATAAACTTTTGTACAGGATTATAATAACCAGGGTGACAAACAAGTCCTGAAAATCCTAAAATAGTCCTAAATATCATAAAAAAGTTCTAAATATTCCTAAAACTGTCCTAAATACCCTCTGAATAATCGAATAATTGTTGTAAAAATGATGTTTCAAAAGTTGAAGTTACCCCAGTCCAAGAAAATTCTTGCTATTGTAGTGATGCAGATAAGCAAATAATTGTGTATTTTATGATAAAATCATGTTTGGAATAGCATGTTGAATAAGTATAAAACTGGTTAAGAACTGGCCCCCCTGTAAGGGACTCCAATTCTTTCCTAATTTTGACATAAATGCAAATTAAAAATAAAATTCTATAGTATACATTTAAAATGTCAACTTTAACTTTTAAAAAGTCCTAAAATTTAATCTAAAAAAATTAATAGTCCTAACTATTGAACATGAAAAAGTGTTTGCAATCCTGTGCTATATAATTCCTATATTTTCATCCCTAAAAGTGGCTGGGATACCTGATATTCACATCGGTTTATTAGAAATCTGTAGCATCTCCTACCTGCAAATCCCTTCTTCGCACCGTCCGTGACCGCTACAGAGATCCGGACATGCCGGACCAATGTACAAATTGTCAACAGCCCATGAATCTACCTTGGTGAAATTTGTTTGCCAAAGTCGAAAACGAGTAGAGCTGGACCTGTTTCAAAAACATTGCTGACTTGTTTTTTAAAACAATAAGTTTCGGTACGTTATCCAGTCCGCATACGTGCTTTTATTAGAAATATTTTTATTAAAAAAAGATGTTTGTCTAGTTTCTTACCAGGTGGACGATGGCAAACTAATTGTCACTCTTTTCCATTTCTTATACTCTGTAATGTCATATTCAGTACCTTGCGTGTATATCCGGGCACATGCCGAATATGGAGGCAGACAGGAACGCTGTACTGGTTGCCATGTCGAGCTATGGTCCAGCGAATAATCCAAATAAATCTGCAAAATGAATGGAGCTCGATAAGATTTGCGATGCAAAATCAGTATTTATCAAATCAAAATTTTACCTTATCCCGTTTATCAAATTTCGAGTTTGAAATATCGCTACAGCCGATGACTAACTCAAATTGGATCATGAAAGATGGACCAACACCCAATGGTTTAGTTTCCAAGCCTCGTTCGGTTTCAGTCTCGTTAAATTGGACCTTTGGAAATCTGTTAGGGTTTAACAGATTCAGTCACAAACAAAATACAACCATCGGGTATTTATGCGCAGTTACTTACGTTAGCGTGGTGTTGCTTTCGCAGTATTTATCAAGGTATCCCATGTTATAGACCAGAGATCTATTTACATGGCCTTCATCAACAAAATTCAAGAATATACTGTTCAGCAAGTCTGTGTTTATTGAAAAGTCGTCAATAGCCCAAACATCGAGATTTTGTCCGGAATGCTTCGGCTGCCACATACGAAATCGGCACGATGATCCTTTCGATGCTTGCGGAAGTACAATTGTCATACGGCTACAAAAAAATATTTAAACAAATATATTTATACCACATTTAAATACACCTGGTATCCTAGCCGTCCTATATTACCTATAAATTTCTATATTTTTGATGTCGTCCTATATTTTTAATGACTTCTGTACAGGATTGTAATATCCCGGGTGACAAAGAAGTCCTGAAAGTCAGAAATACCCTCTGAATAATCGAAGAATTAATTGTTGCAAAAATGATGTTTCAAAAGTTGAACTTACAAAGTATCTGATGCGCTAAAAACACAGTAAATTAGGAAAAAATTTACTGTGTTTTTAGCTTTGTAAGTTCAACTTTTGAAGCATCATTTTTACAACAATTAATTATTCGATTATTCAAAGGTTATTTAGGACTTTCAGGACTTCTTTGTCACCCTGGATATTACAATCCTGTACAAAAGTTATTAAAAATATAGGAATTATAGGACAATATAAATGCGAATTAAAAATAAAATTCTTTAGTATACATTTAAAAAGTCCTAAAATTTAATCTAAAAAGTCCTAAAAAGTACTAAAATTTAATCTAAAAAGTCCTAAAATTTAATCTAAAAAAGTCCTAAATATTGAATATGAAAAAGTGTTTGCCATGTTGTGCTAGAATTCCTATATTTTCAAAGAAAATGTCCTATAATTCCTATATTTTTATCCCTAAAAGTGGCTGGGATACCTGCATTTAAATACACATGAAAGCTTTTGAACAATTAGGGAACATATTTTGAATAAATAAAAAGAGCCGCACTGATGGCCCTTTCTGGAATTTGGGTTTCTGTAAATATGAGTCTTGTTGGAGTTACCTCGGCATCTTGTACTTGTCAGATGAAATATGTTTCAAAAAATCCCAAGTGAATCCACCATTGCACGAATAGTGAATGTAGATTCCTTCACCGGAGAGATCCGGACCAGGACAGTTGCCTAGTGTCGACCGACTTCCGAGACGTACCGTAAATTCCATAAATCTGCAAACATAAAGTTTGAGACTCATTTGTTTTAGGAAAATGCCCTTCAGATTGAACTGATCTTTACTTACCTTGCTTTCGTGGTGTTGAGATCATTGGTAGTAAGATGCCGAGAACCTTTGCCGTTGAACACTGCAGCTTTTCCACGGCTGAGGATGCCACATTGATAACCCAACACAGAACCTAACAACTAAACCACAAAAATACTATATCAACTACCAAATTTTTTATTTTTAGAAAATGAAATTTTATTTTCAAGACTACCGACTTTGATTTTATCGGTTTCTTGCGAAGCTATGTTTGGTGCCGATGTGAAACTTTCAGAAACTGTTTCTGGCAGTTGTGTCAAGCTGTTATTACAACTTAGCCCATCGTATCCAAAATCACAACTGAAATATTAAAAAAAGCAGTAGTATTTATGTTGATTGATTTTTGTAAAGCGTTTGAGAAAGCATATATGAATCTTACCGGCATTTGAGATTTTGACATTGTCCATGTCCATTACATCCGTCCAGACAAGGGCCAATGTATACTTAATGAAAAAAACCAGATTTACCAATTGCCGGATATTAAATTTAGTAGAGTATTAAAAAATTGTAAATTTACAGTCGTCGATTGCCCATTGTACTTCATGCAGGGTTCTTCCAATCTGATGAAATCTGTATCGTGTTGGATTCAGCAATGCAGCAAATGGGAGTGGCAGTGTAATTCTATTCCATCTGTGGATTAATTTGTTACAATTATTGTGAAAATTTTTAAAAAAATCTTAAACATACTTTACGTAATCCTGGCTCCGGAAATATGAGTTTAAGGTTGAATGTATTCCTTCGCAATCCGGTGGCAGACACATAGAGTGCAATGGGTTCCAACTATTTCCACGATTATTGGAGAATTCAACAAGCATACTGAAACTGCAAATTGCATTAATTTGCTATACTTGTGAAGATTTTACATATCAATTTTCATTTGTATTTACCCGGTCGAGAAATCGCTCTTTTGCTCAACATTTTTACAGTTCATGTTCAGGTTGAATTGCAAAACTTGGGAGTTGTTTTGAGGAAGCCAGGGCAACAACTGAACAGTATCCAAAGCCCATACTGGAACATCCTGCTGTTTCAAAGATCCGTTTTGATGCTCTTTCCAGCAAAATTTAATCTTCGGAACTTGAAATTGAACCGGCAGAGGAATCACCACGCGCTTAGGTCTCTAATGTAAAATTAAATTGGACATTAATTAAATGCATGTTTTGGGTTTTTAATGGCAGACTATGCGGGTTGGTCTTAAAAGTCAGTGCCACGCATGTTGTTAGATTTTTACCTACACCCATTTCATCATGGAAATCTAAATTATAACTTTTTAGGACAAAATATTAAATTAGGAAATGGAAGAGAATGGTCTATTTGCAGGAAATCAAATCTTTTTGTCTTCGTTGGCAATTATTTAAAGTTGTAACAGTTGTTTTTAAGAGCAGGGAAACACCAAATGGTAGCCACGCTGTTATACTATGATGTGATACAGTAAAGAGGTCTGTTCAATATTGCTTCAGTGCAGTGTATCACTGTGCATGCATACAGTGATGCAATGCAGTGAAAATGTCAGTTCAATCAATATCGCTTGACTGTAGTGCATTACTGTACTGCAGCGTAGTTACCATTTGGCGGTTTTCTGTTCTTAAAAACTTTGTAACAACTTTAAATAATTGCATGCCAATCTCTTCTTTTTCCTAATTTTACGTTTTGTCCTATGTGTTAAGGTTAAAAAGTTATAATTTGGATTTCCGTAATGAAATGGTCGTATTTTTCAGTATAAAATTTGAGAAAAAATGTGGGATGGCACTTACTTTTTGAACCTCACTGTTTAGTCATCATATTTTACAAAATTTCAATATTAATTTAATTATTTTTGATAAGCATTACTTGATAGTCCATTAGCAGTATGTCTTGTAATGAGAAAATTTCGCCAATGTTCGTCTCGGCAATCACTTTCACTACATGGTGTCTATCCAGCACTGATGCTTTAGAATTGCATGCTGCACTACCTGAAAAAAGAGTTAATCTTGGTAATATATCCATGTACTCGGGATTGGTGTGAAATTAGATCATGAATTTACCTTGCACAATGTGGAAACTAAGTATTCCTGCCTTCGTGGCGTTCAGGAATGGAGTGCACAATTTACGAAGCAAATAAGTTTCTTGATTTACAGAATAATCCGGCTCAGAATCGAAGACTATTGCTTTTTTATGATGAACAACCCCACAGCTTTGGCCAATTTGTCCACCTTTGAGGATCCATCCTTTAAGGACAGATGTACTGTCAAAATCTTCCTCAAAAAACGCTTCTTGACTGGTGAGTTCTGACAGGAAATCTTCATTTGACGAGTCCATTGCTAAAATATCTCTTGTTGTAGCATAATTGGTACGGCCAGAATGTCTTCGAGCTTCGAATGTCAGAGCATTTCCGGTAGATTGACATTGTCCCTTTTACAAATCAAATGTTTATTTCCCTTCTTGGTCTGTTTCATTAAAGACATTACTGAAATATGTTTACCGAGATTTTTCCACCAGGGAAGAATAGCCAATTGCCGGGATCCACCGGATCAAAGGATTCCAGAAGTTTATTTGGATAATTTGCCATGTTGGTCAATAAGACATTGTCCATTGCCCAACATCCTCCTGAGTTTGTCTTTTGAGTCCACCGGAGACAGACATTTTCAGATCGAGCGGATAACGGCAATGGAATTATATGAATGACTACGGCTTGGATTGGAATTCTGTGGAGAATGATGGAATTATATTAATTTCACATTTTCAACAATTATGGACAGGAACTTTGCATTTGTACTTGATGTTTTCTACAAGGATCCAATCTTGGCAATTGTTAATTCCAGTCATCAATTGCACTGTCGTCGCATTTTGATTGGTTTCAGTTGATATTGATTCCTTGTTTAATTCCTGGCTGCAATTTGTTGGACCTATGATGATTTATCCAATATTTTAATTTAGTTGATTGTATTTTTTGTAAAATTATAGTGACAACTTACCAACGGTAAATTGTATCGAGGCTGTTGATGTTGTGTTTAGAGGATAGGACGTCTGGTATCAATTTGAAATTGACAAAGGATTAATTATATTTCTGAGATTTGCAATATTATTAGTTTTTCATTTTCTTGACAAAAACTCAGTAATTACCAATATCTGAGTGCTGTTGGAATCACAGAATACAGCAGCTTTGCCATGCATTAAAGCATTGCATGTGTCATTGGAAAATGTGACACCATTGTTATCTTTCCTTGAAGCATTACAAAGAATATTTTCCAAATTAATGCAAATTGTGGAAGAATTATTAATGTGAATTTTAATATAGCTTACCACATTGTTTCATTGTTGGTTATACTCTCAAAATCATCCCGAAATATGACACCATGTTGGTGAAGACTTCCCATGGATGGTGGCTCCTCTTCGGTTTTCTTGTCAACTTAAGTGTAGAAATTGAATTTTATTGTCCACGTTTTATAATATAATTTTTTTTAAAAAAATGCAGTAATAGAGTTAAAATGACTCACGTTTTTCACATAGACGTAATGTTAAGATGTCTTTAAAAATTACCTGCTGGCCCAACATTCCTGTAGCACTAAGAAATCCAATATATTTTTGTTAAAATGTGTATTCAAATTTGTTAACATCAATGTTAATTTTGAATTAGTTTCTCACAGAAAGTCAATGCAGCCAGAATTTGAAGGTGGAGCTTGCCACAAAAATGTAATTGTTTTTCTTGGACGTTGACTAACATTGGAGTGAACAATTGAACACATGACCCCTAGTCCAGGGACACTTTTTCCTGAATTTGATACCATAGATGTACCTGCTAAAGATGCATTTACTAAAAATAATAATAATGATTGGGATACAAGATGCTTTCTGATGCAATATCTCACCAGGTACCATTCCATACTGCCTGTTAAGACCTTCTGGCATAGTGTAAAGTCCAGTCATCATAAACCCATCAAAATCGTTCGTAGATGTTACACGTACTGAAAATAATTTTAAAATATTGTCCAAATATTGGAAAATAGTATCGCAGAAGCATGTTTGTCTCTAATGATACATTTAAGGTGATAATTTGGCAATTGCCTTCAAAAAATAGTTTAATTTTTATTATGTATATATTAGGAAAAGTAAGATCATGGTCTGCTTGTATGAAATCAACTATTTCATCTTCATTGGCAATTATTTAAAGTTGTTACAATATTTTTAAGAACTGGGAACAGCAAATGGTAGCCATGCTGCATTACAGTGGTGCACTGCAGTGAAGTTTCCATGTTTTTAAAAACGCTGTAACATTTTTAAATAATTGCCAACGAAGATGAAAACAGTTGATTTCATATAAACAGGCCATTCTCTTCTTTTTCCTAATTTACCATTTTGCTACAAGTGTTATGACTAAAAAGTTATAATGTTGGTTGCCGTCAAAAAATGATCGTAGGTAAAATCTAGTGACATCAGTGGATAGATCAAACATGACTTCCTATTTAACTTCATTGGCACTGATTTTTTTGACCACCCTGTATAATATTTTGCTGTTTAATAGGACCAGTGTGATCAAAAGTTAAGAACTATTAAAATGAAATAAAAACCCGGATGTCCTTGAAAATAAGTATGGAAGAGGGATTTCCTTTATAATGTCAATTTGATCTTGATGGCCTTATTATATCAATTTGCTTTACCCTTCTAATTTATAAACCTTGAACTAACAAAGCCATCAAAAGACAGCTTTGCAGAATTGGTTTAAAAAAATATCCTTTTTCAAGCACCTTACCTTTATAAATTCCGTTTGGTTCATAAAATTCTGGGTTATTTTCTATGGCTACGGAAAGCTCAATTTCTCCACTTTTTGCACTGAACAAAGAATTGCTTTGTTGGTCATTTTGTGGTGATATGTGATAATGACATAGGAAGAAAAATGTTGGAGCTGTTATGGATTGATGCAAAGGAATCAATATGAAGATGATGAAAATCAGGATTTTCAGTATTATCATTGATGTGAAATGCATCATTTCATAGATTGTGCCTAGCAGTAAAACGGGAAAAAATATAGTTAAATATACAGTATGGATAAACTTAAAATCGCATATATAACTTAGAGAAGCACTACAATGTAAAATAAAAAAAGTAATACTAGATTGCAAAAATGTCAACATCTATCGAGGAACATCAAACTTTTGAAAAATTTTAATAATTAATATAAGAAACTCCAAACATTGAAAGTATGATTTTGTATTGTGATTTAAGGTTTATGTATTTATTATTAATTTAAAGACTATATATAGGCTATTATAATTATTTTAAAGATGGCCAGTAAACGTACTTGATAAAATTAAAAGTGCTTACCTTTTAGTTTCACCCTAGTGTGTTCAAAATATTGAATACTAGAAGATTTGTATATCAAGACTGCACTTTATGCTTTTTCAATCAGTTTTATTTGCTTTCAAATAAGTTTGTTAAAAATTATTTTCCAACAGGAAGAACTTGATATCATCTAAGGAAGTCTGATTTTTAAGTGAATGAAAATGTCAGATTTAGTGAAGAGTTAACAGGATATTAAAAAAAAGCTTATAAGATACAGTGAAATTGAATTGCAATTTATTTCAATATTGTTAATTTTGTTGTTTATTTTACATAGTTAAATTTATGATTCCTACTATTGTTGCTTTGACATCATCTAATATTTTGATATTTTAATTTCTTTTTTATTGAAGGAAATTTTACCAACCGTTTTATATATGAGAAATTTACCATCAGACTAATATTTTCAAATAATTTAAACACCCACAATAATTTTCTCATTTTCAAAAATTACTTTTTAATAAGGAGTTCTATGAAGTTTTTTCTGAACTTTGAGTTCCAATATGGCGTCATGTTTTGAATTGGCATCATTTTCTATAACAGAATGCTCAGTTCATTAGATGAAGTTATGTAAGGTCGTGTTCTAACTTTTCAATATGAATTTCTTTAAAATAAATTTATAAAAAGTGAAATTTGTGATACTATTTTGAAGATGACTCGTAAAACTGAACTAAATTTCGTTTGTGTTGAATGTGGAGAGGGTGCCTCAATGTTATATAAGCGTTACAGCCCAACCGTCTTGAAACTATGGCAATGTGTAAGTTTATTCAGCTAGTTCATGAAATGATTTTTACAGCTAGCATAAATATTTCATAAATGAAATAGTAAAAAAAGTACATTATTTGTATTTCAGGATAAATGTGGTCAACCTGTAGACAAGTACATAGAATATGATAATTCCGTCTTATTTATGGATGTTGTTTTGCAAAAAATACCAGCGTTTAGGCACATTCTTTTCAACTCTGAATTTAAGGTGGGCATGTGTTTACTACATGTACTCTGTTAGACCCATTTTTGTCTTTAAAACTGTACAGAGATATGATAAAATATATTACAGTTTCATGGCTTAATTTCCTATAGGCATTTTGGAAGCTGGGAATCGTCTGTCTATTATGTGATGGTTATATCAAATGGAACCGGTTAAAACATGCCCAACTAAATGTGGAAAATAATATTCATTTTGAACTAGAATGGACCTTTTATGCCATGCTTCTGCTTGCAATTGCAGGTATTTTGTGCCGATGCAAATCTCATTGGTCTGGTTGAGACCGGATCTCGGGCATTCCCGCACAAGGAGAACTCCGCACACTAAATTTAACCTATTCTAACCTGAATTGACCAAAGCTAAACTCACACCAATTGGTCCCACAATGCCAAATATTTTATTTGTGCAATATTGCGGAGTTCTACTCTTGCGGAAATATTCGGACTAAATATCGCAGCTACAATATATAAATCCTGAGATATTATTGTATTTGTTTTGGCCGTATCAGTTGTCTATTTATAAAGTCCTGAATTTGCAACTCTAGAATATGGGGCCCACATTTTGTCCGTGATGCTATGTTCCTACGTACATCAGCGGATGAGCCGTACTACATTGGTATTCGATGCCAGAAATTTGTTTCATGGACTTTTACTCGCCAATTTCGGCGAACTATTTGTCATTCCAATTGTGATTATCTGGGGTCAGTCTAATAGTGAGGTATACTTGTGGCTAACTACACTGTTCATCATTATTTCAAATATTCAAGTTTATAGTGGTAAGTAAAAAAGTTAATTTGTACATATCACTTTATCACTTCTGTTATTAATGTAGACGTCTGTAGAAAGCTTTCCTTTCTTATTTTTAGCAATTTTTTCATCTTCACGGCTGGAGGCATGGCTAGTCATTTTGATAGGATTTAGCAGCAAGTTGTTATTATCATCGGTTTTATCACTCGAAAGTTTGCTCGGAGTGGAATAGTTCATCCAAAGTTAAGTTTAAAAAACTACACAATGCCTCCATGAGAAATTATGCGATTTTTGTGGAAAATGTGAATAATTTTTTTATTTGACTTTGTATCCAGGAACACAAAGTATGCTTTGAAATATAAAACAAATTTTTATGATAAAAAAACTCCTCTTCTCTACTTTTATTACACAAAAACATAATAAAGCACACTATATAGCAAAATCCACAAGATTTGAGGCAAAAATTACAACAAGGCATAATAAATGTACACATCAAGGTACCAAGTACAAGTGCTCTAAATATCTTCATTTACATATCATAATTATACACTCGCAGTTGGAAGACAAGATACCATTTGAAGAACACTCTTAAATCCTCAATCTATTTTTTTTTATTCTGCAGTCAACTATTAAAATGCTCACAGCATCTAATAAATTTGCAGGTTTTAGTTACTGAAGCTATTTACAATGTCAGAAATTACAGCAGCACTGTTATTAGCTAATAAAAGCATTATTGCACAAGACATTTTTAGATAGGCACAGCCTTGCTTTAACCTCACCAAAAATAAGAATAGAATCGGGTTAGGACCAAAACGTTGCATAGCGTTAAACTAACACAGTTTTTCTAAGAGCGACTCTCACCTCTGATTTTAATTCATCCGAATTAATCAGCTTTTAATTAAAATCTGAATTTGTCAAAGCACTTGTACCGACACTACTTTGCATCTTCTAGTATAAAAACAGCTTAAAACTTTTAATTATCGTGTCGTCCGTGTGACCAGTAGAGAAACTGTCATATGCTTTCTCCGAACTTGTGGTTTCTAATTCTAAGTCAATCGTTTTCTCCGACGATGCTTAATTTTCGCCTCATTTCAACTTCACAGCCATCCACGTTTATACTGACAACGTGAGATCTTGAGCTAGAGCCTTTTACGGCTGCATCCTCTTTAGACCTCCTCTGCATTGCGTTTGCATCGCACTTTGAAGATTTCTTCGATAGCTGCGGCATCCTCGTGGAGAGAGATCTACGCACTGCTAACTGGGCTTTCACCTCAGATTTCTCGGTCATGATGGACGATAAGGATCTCCTCAATCCGCGCCCGGGTCCCGTGTCTTCCAACAGAATTCCTTGGAAATAACGGTGAATATTTAGTGAGAAACTAAAATTTGAAAGCTATACCATACAGGACAAAAGAATGAATACACCCGCCTACCTAACGATCTTGCTTTCTCATTCCTCGAGGTTTGAATTCTTTGCGACCTTGCTATCTGGGCATATTTCTTTCTCGCTAGAACTGCATTCTTCATAATTATGGGTTTATTGGCATCTATTTTAGCTTCTTCGGCAACATCTTCAAAAAATTCTAAGCAAATGAACAAGTTCCTTCAACATATTGTTCATGAAAACATCAAAGATAAAAACATGTTATCAGATAATGTACTTTTTAATCTCTTGACGTCTGGCAGAATTTTATCGCGAAGCCCGTCGCTTATGTTTCCACCTCCAGTCTGGATTACTTTTTCTAAATGATACAACGAGTCCTCTGCTGCCCTTAAATGTCTCTCAGCATCAATCCTTGCCAGAATTTCTTCCTGTAAAGACCAGAAGATTGTCAAAAATGTTGTCAAAGAACAGAAATTACGGAAATCTGAATGCGAATTTACCTTTAATTCCGTTTCGGTGAGCACTTTTTGGGCCATTAAATCCTAATAAATGTAGTTTAGTCTATGATATGTTTATTAACCAAAGCAATTCCAAAACATTTAAACACAACCTGCAATGATGCTTGAAGATCCATGGCATGTTCGGATATGAGTTTCTTTTCCTCGGCAAGCACTTGAGCGTGTAACTCATTCTCGACAAACCTTTACAAAATAAACGGGCAAATTAGAATAGTCAAATTTAACAAAATCCAACGTCGTGGCGAAAACCACGAGGCTACTATTTCACCTTTGTTCAATTTCTAACTTTTCTTCCAAAAGCATTTTTGTGTCTTCTTCTATCGTTTTTAACGTTGTTTGAAGTTCGTCGTGGGTTTGAGATAATTTACAGTTTTCTTCTTCTTGTTTCTTTAATGCTGCTAACGTTCTTTCTTTTTCCGCTGCCAAATCCTTCGATGAAAATTAATTCACGTGAAGTTTTTAAATTCATATACATGTAATTAATAACAGCGTGCCGACACCTACTTGTAAAGACTGTTGCAATTCATTTGTCGTCTCTTGCAAGTGGATCTTGTCGTCGTGAACTTGCCTAACTGCATCGATTGTTTCTTCGTATTCCCTGAAGGCATAGATGTAGTGAATTTCAAGTTCACTACTTCAAGGGTGACTCGCTCTATTCAAAGTTTATTTACCTTCGTATTAATTCATGCTCGTCTTTAAGCTCGAGCATCATTTTTTCCAGTTTGCGCTTTTCTTCGTCTAGCTCGGCCGTCACCCTTTCCAATTCCTACAGGGAAACAAAGCCTGTTAATTCCATTAATTCCAATAAGTAGCTTTTAAATTCAATCGTTAGCGTATAAAGTAGATTTAATACGCACGTTTGGTCTTTGCAGAAATTTTGCATGCAAAACATACTTAGATAAATTTAGGGCATTACAGAAATAATTTACGATAAGAACAGACATTAACCTGTTAGACTTGCACTTTGATGCATTCTTAACGATACCTACATGCCTTAATTTGTGAACAGCCAACCATAACATCAGGAAATGTCAAAGGAACTAAATTTTTCAGAGATGGCTCCAGTGCAGGATATTTTCGGAATGCTGTTTAATCATCTCATTTTAATTTCATACCCATTACCACATTTGCATATCGTGTTGTGCTTTGAATACGAAAAGAACCTCAAATCCTATAGATATCTTGTACTTAGACTACAACGTTGATGAGGACATTAATGTATATATCTAAGTGCCAAACACTCACACGCGCAGTTAAACTACCTCATTTTTATCCATTTCATCTCTCAGAGCCATGGTCTCTTCTTGGAGTTTATCTAAAGGGATAGAAATTTCCAGACACAAAAGTTTTTCATGCCATGCTTAATAAAAAATAAAAGCACGTCAAATGATAAATATTGAGCAAGATGCTTATAAAGTAGGCAAGTAGTGTGCAAAACATGATTTTACCAAAGTAATCTTGACGCTCTCGGCAAAGTTGTAAACCCTGGCTTTCCAGTTCTCGGATGATCGACTCTCCTAGTTGCGTATTTTTCCATGTTCTGGAAAGTCACCGATGAATTGAATTTACGAGGGGTAGCAAACATTATTTTTAAGAATTACAAGTTTGTTTCACCAATTTACATTCGACTAGCTTCCTGTAGAATTTGAATCCATTTGTCTCTCTCGTAGTGATTTTCGGCAGCCAACGCTACAAATCCCTGCAACGATTGAAATACATTTCAATTGGGATCATACTGGGACGTGATAAAACATTAGTTTTTAATATGTTTTCCAAAAACCTACATTGTTGAATTCATCACTTTTAACATGAACGGCAAACTGTTGACCGGAATCACAAATGGGATCTACCCTACATCCACCAAGGGGTATAACGCCCTGTTGATAAAAAAAAATTAGGTATTTGGTTTTCTCTGAAGAATTTTAATTCACAGGCGATAAAAAAATTGTGGCCAATTTTTAGAGAAACTATCCCGATTTTATTTGCCTGGAAACAACTGTCGGGGTTCAACCTAATGTTTCCCAGATGCATGTTTTGATGCATTATTGTTTATGGAAAAATAAAGTTGTCATGTAGTGAATTAAAACAGGAATCGATATACATTATTTTATTCAGTATAAACATTATAGTTTTTGTCAATATAAAACTAAAATGCTGATATTTTATTTTAACCACAATTAATACATGTACAGTACATCTGCATTTTGCATGATTCACCTTGAACATTGTTTACTTTGTTGAATTTGGCCAAAGTTTTAGGTTCAAGCTCAACATTAAACCAATAACAAGTCACCTTCGACCTTTATGTAAATTTATTAATATTATGCAAGATGACATGCCTTTACCAGCATAAAAACATCGGTCTCTTCCCGACACTCCTTTTTTCAACTCACCTTTGGATGAATATTAAAGTAACCCCGTTTTTCAAATATTTTCTTCTCATTTTCTGGATAATACAACAGGAATCCTTCTTTGACAACGAAGAACCTGCAAATTATTGTAGGTAAGCAATGCGTTTTAAACACATAATTCTACATTTCTATAAAATAGGGCTAAATATATTGCTACCTTTTGGACCATTTGCTAGATTGGTGACCAAAAGGTCGTTTTAGTAAAACTCCACTGAGTTGAATCTTGGTGGATATATTGAACTGTTCATCTCCATTTTCAGAATTTGCCATTACAATTCGATTTTTAACCAAATTAACATTTCTTTCATTATACAATCGATATAAACAAAAGAAATATCACAAAAACAACTTTATAATACTTTATTGGACGGAGTCCGTGCCGAAACCCTAAAAAATTGTAAAAATAATAAAGGTGGAATATATACGGCACAGTAGATATACGGAGTCCTCACGAGGTAACTGCTAAATGATGGTAATAAAAAAACAATGAATGCAATACGCGTGTGCATATATCGTTATTTGAGAACGAAATAAAACTGAATTCTCCCAATTTTTATACTTTAAGAGAGTATTTGATACTATGTATATAAGTGTTTCGTAAAGACTTAAAAAGCTTCGATAATTCATACGGATTTGGATCCAAAAATTAAGCCTAAAATGTTAACCCTAGCAGGAAATGACAGCTGCAATGTTAATTGTGATCATATTTAATGTTTGTATCGCAAAACGAATACTAGGGAATTATTCTTGACATTATCAAAATAATTAAAATGTCTATATAATAATAAATTCTGATACATGTACAGTACATGTACATGTAAGTACTTGGAAATCGTACAATTTGTGAATACATTGTACATGTAACATGTATTCACAAATTGTATCAATTTTTCACATCTTTTAGTTATTGTAAAGAACATATATCATATGTATATTTATTAATGTACATGTAAATATGGTACATTATCAAAATGAGGTCGAAAATCTAGGCTTAATGCATGTGCATACATGTTGCACAGTAGGCCTAAATTAGGCCTAAAATGTTAACCCTAGAATCAACACCTTGCCTAGAATGCAATGGCGACTAGCCATTGGCAATTAGCACTAGTAAAATTGTATATGGATGCATAATTACTCAAAATTTAGTGAAGTACCATTGATGTTTACAAAATAATTTAAATAATATCGAGTAATAAATTCAGTATTGCTAGAAATCCGATCAAAATACTTCGCTAAACCACATTTAATCCATTGTTCGACCCAACCCTAAAATAGGCCTATTCAATTTACACTGTTGTACATGTGCTGTAAATTTATTTCTATCAATTTCCATCATGTTGAATTTGCTTTAAACATTGCTCATGTTAATGAACAAAATGAACTTAATGAAGTAGGAAATTAGGAAATATTTCGCAGCAAAATAGGTAAAAAAATTAAAAATTCCTTATCATGACGTCATTGCGCAATTTACAAAAGCAGTGACGCGTTATTTTTCCATAGGGTGACCATGGCAGCGCCCACCTGGTAATCCCCCTTTTAGGTAGCTATAATGCATTGAACGAATGGCTCATGACCTACTTCATTGAACTAGCAAGCAACGGCTACGTAGCGGTATAACCTACTAAAAGAATGGCCGATGCACTACCTTCAGATGTGTGCCTGAGCACCCTAATTGAAAATATCCTAAATTAGAGCCATTATTTTGATAAATCAAGTTTAACTATAATTAAAATTGAATATTTTGCATAATTATTTTAAAACTGATTAAGGATGAAATGAATTTATGGCATTAAAATGAACTTCTACCAGCACTTTGTTCTGCACCATGCGCGGTTGTGCACAGTGATAAGGCTGAGCGGGGTATAAATAGCAAAATTTGGGTAGTGCCATTACATTTCCTGGTCCTGTCAAGACGTTGAAGGCTGTGTCGTGCATCGTCGTGTCATCTCGCCGCATGGCTGGCAAGGCAGGCCTATTGCAGCAGGTATAAACCGTTTTTAAGCAATTCTGTAATCAGTGCACGATTGAATTTGTTAAAATTCCTGTGAGGAATTAAGGATTACTACCAAAATCAGTCATTCGTAAAGTATCCAGACGAAGCAAAAATGACCGTCATAAATGAAACCTTTGAAAAGGTTGAAGAATTGGTTAATTTCCTGTCAAAAACTGCGCAAAAGCGCACCGATTACGTTAATCGAAGATGTAGAGACTTAAGGATAGAAGCAGTATTAGAAGCAACTTTAAAAAGAACTCAAAATGAACTAGATAGCCATAGGAAATCAAAGAAGCGAAAGCTTTTAACGATTAACGAAGATTGGCTAGAGAAGAATGGACCCAAACGCCTGAAACCTGATGATGAGTACAAGTGGTCTCCCGATGAAAATGGACAATGGGGAAATGTAAAAAATGATGCAGCAGAAGATTTATTTAACTTGACAGATTTTTTTAAAGACTTAAATGAAGTGTGCCGAAGGATGTCGCCGTCGTCATGACAACATGTTATTGTACAGTGCTATGTAAATTATTGTATGCTAAGGCCTAGTTCTGATGTTACCTTTTGTTTTTTCCCTTACAGTATTGCAAATGGCTTGTGTGAAGACGTGTATGGACAACTAGGCCATAGCAAATTCCTCGTTGAGGAGCTAAGATTTTATAAAAGACGTGTTTCGTTATTTTGTTATACTTCGAGCGGTCGTTGAATTTTCTTTTAATTGGTCTTCCGTCTGTTGGTTGGTTTAAAGGTGATGAAACGAAAATTTCCTCCCAGTTTTCCCCGTGTTTCTGAGGAAGGATCGTCGGATGTGGTAGTCTGGTAGGACATCCTAAATGAATGTTAAAGCCTGATTAGGTTTTGGGGCGGGGGACAATTTGCGCTTTTCGTGTAGTATTTACAGGTTTTAAATTTGCCGAAAGATCATCCGTTGATGGTTAGCTTAATTCCCGAGTCCGAATGATCGAATTGCATCTGGTGACACAAAGCTTCCAAGTACTGAAAAGAACCATCCCTCGCACTGGTATGAGAATGTCAAATTGGTATTAGGGGTAGGGGCACGGGTTCAATACCTTGTCGACAAGATAATTGCAGGAACATTACGGCTGAATATGGACAATTCGTTTCCGAAACAAAACTGCGGTGACAAAGGCGTCAAAATTGCTTGGGACATTTTGAAGTTCTGTGACATTTTTCATCCAAAGATTGATGACCTCCAATAACCTAAGAAGCCGGTTTGAAGTTAAATTATTAATCTCGTAAAGACTGATAGGGTACTTCTAACATTCCTGATATGACCTTTGTAGATTGAAGACTCGTCTACAAACAAAAACGTTTGCAGAAAATTACACGTAACGGTATGTGATCAGTAAATCGACTATTTCCAAATCCAAAAAAGGGGTGGGAAGGGGTAACATTTTGTGAAAGTAATTTTGCAGGTGCTCGAGTGCCAAATCAATATTCTGGAGTCTGCGCTAATTTTTTTTTGAAGAATTGAAGACATGAAAATCAAATTATTGGCCGGGTAGGCAAACTTAAATCCTAATATGAGTTTTTATGACGGGGGGGGAGGGGATATAATTTTCCTCAAGTATTTGATAGGTCTGTTAGCAATGCAGCTAGTGACGTGTCGGAAGTTCTGAAGATATTATATTTGCAAGTACACCTGGATGAGTTTTCTTGACATTCCAACTATGTGAACTTTAGGGGGAGGGGCTCCTGATTATCTTGGAAGTGCTTTTTCAGATAATCTTGAATTGCAAGAATTAACGGTTTGGCTACGACGAAATGGACGATAGTGCCAAATTTCAACTAGTAGGCCATTGGAAGAACTTTAATCAATAAGGCAGGAGGACGTTTCTTCCCCCATTAATTGCACTCTAAGGAAAATTGCGACGATGTTCACCAGCTGTATGTGATGTCCCTGGCTTGAAAAACCCCCAAATTCGTTGGATCAGTCAACAGTGCAACCCAAGCAATACCAAAAGCAAGCTTCTCGATACAGTTGAAGTAGAAAGCAGTTGGCAGAAGTTATGTATTTTGCTGTTAAGTTTCTGAGGTCCAGCGAGCTGGAGGTTTGATTTTTGCAAAAAGGATCCCCGAAGTTTGGTTTTGCCTATTTATGGAAGGAGCATTACTTTCATATGGTATGTGAAGATTTCTGCAATGAGGTTTTTTTGTTTTTAAATCATTGGGGTGGGTGGGAAAAGTTACGTTTTTAGAAGTGCACTTTCAGGTGTCGATTTTTTAAGCGGCGCTGATCGCGTTGACAAGAGTTGATAACTGCATCACTCCTGGCAGATCAATCCTGCGTTTGAGGTCCTTCCGCAACATGAGCACCCGGATCTAATGCGGCTAAGCAAGGTGAACCCACAGCATTTTTACAAAAATAGTGTGGAGGGGAAGGGATTCGTTGATCTAGTGATCTTTCAGAAAAGCGATGCCCCTGGTTTCGAGGACATTTCCGAATGTTGCTGAAGATTAAAAATTGCGGTAGGCGAATGTAAAATCTAAATTTTAATCTGGGGGGGTTTGGGCATGTTAACCTTTCCTGCGATTATTGTAGAGTTGTGACCCAAGTCCTGCCTAGTGACAAAGAAGGTGGCCGGCGTGTAACGGTTTTATTGGTATGCGTTTTTGCGCAGTATTAGTGAGTACTAGGATTTCCATAATTTTGATCTTTTTTGGGGGGTCGAGGGAATGATTAATATCCTTCAGCATAGTATACGTAGCAAAAACCTCGAAGTGAGGAATTGAAAATCCCTGCGGCCTTGCGAGTGGAAGTCTGCCCTGCGTGTGGATCTGCAATGCCCTCCTTTGATGCAAGTTTCCCGCTCTTCTGCAATGAAATTCCTCTGATGGTGAAAGCTGCTGCCGTGTGCTCTTGGAAAATCACTAGAAAGCAAGAACTTTGAAGTTCAAATTTTGACTCTTTGATTATTTTGAGTGAATCTGCGATGTGATCTGGTGGAATCCAATGTATGGAAGATCCGAGCTCTTTCTTTGGAGAAATTAAAAGCAGAGGTGGGTGGGGGTCTGTCGAGTCCTATTAGGTTTTACTCTTAGGATTTGAAATTTTTAAGGGAACATGGGGAATGGGGCTGTGATTTAGAGACGCGGTATCCTGTGCGAACGAGGAATGGCAGATTGAGCAGTACCAACCACCAAGAGCAGACTTGCTGTTGCGAGGAAAGGGCAAGAAGGTGCGAGACCCCACTCCAGGCTGAGGAAGTTTTTGTGCAAGCTAAGGGAAAAAGGCAAGCAAGTGCGAGACCCACTCCAAACTGAGGGATAAGCGAAATCTGGAAGTTGCCACCATAGAGGGAAACCATTGGGACGACGGGATGGGAACGGCTGACCAGGGGACCATGCGAGATGCTGAGGGATCGAGGAAGCTGGCTTTGGGATCAGGATGGCAGTTTTTCGGGAGCCAACTAGGCGAATTCCAAGTTTTGAGTGCTGGGATTTCCAAAAAGATGATGCTGAGCTGTGTTTTGTGGACCTACTTGAACTGTTGTGCCAAAAGTTAAATTTTAATTACTTAAAACTGGACATCTTGTCAACGTACTCAAATTAAGCATTTTTTTTTTTGTAACGATAAAAATTATTGTGAAAACTAAAGAAACCTTGAAAAAAATATCACATCAGTAAATGTACCTAAATTTTTCTACCTTAAAATTGCCGAAATCTTATATTGAGACTTAAATACCAACTATACTTTATAGAAATTTAAATTGTACCTGTTCAACAACCTAAATGCTACATGTAACTTTCGAATTGTTTATATATCTGGAGTTTTTCTGTGATTGTGATAGAAATTCTATGCTGACTTTTGAACTTGCTGAAAATTTAAAATTCAAATGCTGACTAATATATGCAAGTTTTAATTTTGTGAAAAATTTTAAATACTTTAAATCTAAACAAAGTTACCAAAATAATTCGATATATCCCTGGTGAAATTCCATAGAACAATTCATAATTCCATTGATCTTATTGTTTCCCCATGATTCTTTTATCTATATTAATTTGCATTGACTGGAACAAATGTATTTGCTGTATTTCTTAAACCAGGGATCGGCAACCTTTTGAGACGGAAGAACCAAATGTTATAATTTACAACATTTCGCAAGTCTTTAAAGAGCCACTAAAATTGTTGTTTCAATATTGTAGAGACATAACTCGACATTGCAAGAGCTGTAGGGTGCCGATCCGTCTTAAACCAATAGGATTGTTCTATGATCCTACTTTCAATAATAGAAAACTGTGCCAAACAATAGAATTTCTTTAAAGGCTTTTTCACCAGGGATGGCAAAAATATGCTTACGAAAGCTTTGCTTTTGAAATTATGAAGAATTTCATGTGTTAAAACAGTTGTTCTCAAATTTTTAAATTGCAAAGTTTTTTTGCGTGGGATACCACATCTATAACTAAAAATTTTTGTTTGCCGAATACAATGTCAATTTCATACAAATTATTTTTCATTGCATTGTTTTTTCTTTTGCAATGTTTTGAAAACAACTGAACTATACAATTCCGTTGTTTAATTAACAACTTTTCTGATTCTCATATCCTCTTTGCTTCCATCTTGTCTATCACCGTATTTTTCTACTGAACATTATTTGCGATTATCTTTAATTGAGATGATAGTATCAATTGTCACTTTTCCAAAGATTTTATATCAATCTTTAAATAACTAGTCATTAAATTATTCTACGTGCAGAAGTTATAATTATCTGATCTTTCCTTCAATTTTAGTAGGCATAATTATTTTTAGTCTTGCTTATTTTTTAAATTTAAAAATAATGACATTTGCGCTTAATAAGAAATAATCGATGTTAATAACTAAACATTAAATGTGATGAGAATTATTGTTTTCTCCATCCATACATTTTCTTTATAATTGAATGTTGCTTGTTTTAAAAATAGACAACAATATAATGTTGTTTGCTTTTGCAAGATACATGCTTCACATTGCACAATTTTTGTATGAACCTTACCCAAGTTTTTAAATAAGCAATGCCAAATTTCAATCTAGAAATAAATAAGCTTTTATTTTCATTTGTGGCTTATTGTAAATTATCACCTGCAACCATTTCATATTTTTGATAAAATAAACTTAAATTTCTTAGTATTTCATGTGTCTTGTCTTATGTTTTCTGCATCAGGAGTTCCTGCAAAGTATAACAACTGTTAACATCTCATAAAACTTATTACATGTACATGCTTCCAACGTCAATACAACCTTAATTGGATATGCAGAATTCGTGAACTGCAAGCCAATATTTCTTAGAAGAACTATTGGACCAAAATCTGTTTTGAAGAGCCTGTGGATTGCATCTACACCTAGCATGACTGGAACAACATTTCTTTGCCTCTCTTTTTCGTACTCCATCAATGGAATTATGCTTCCTAATGTTTTATATGCAAGATATAGATGCTGGATGTTCTCTGCACCAAATTCTAATTATTGAACTTGCCTATATCGCATCCACGATAGGCTGCCTCTTCTATTATTTTTGAAAGACAAGCAACATCTCCGAAACCGAGATTTGCACCTAGACCAGCATGAGGATGAATACGATGAGCAGCATCACTGTGAGAGAAAAATATGTTGACACGTACTCCTCTGCAATATTTAAAGATTTTTTTGAAAAAGTTTAGCTAACCCAACCAATGCAACTCTGTTCTTTACGTAGTAAGATGCGTGTCCTAGCCCCAATTGAAATGCAGCTCTGCATCCAGGATCAATTCCTACTATGCTTGGAGGAAGTTGCCTTACAGGAGAACCTTCTGAAAATAACAATCTGTTACACTATTTAACATTTATAAATGGCCGAACCTTCAGGTTGATGTACCTGGTATTATGCTGCGCAGAAAATTAGAAAATGTCCGTGCTAGGGCAGTTACGGACACATTCTTCTCCCTTTCGTTCCACTAGAGTACGGGAATATATAGTTTAGGGAATGCTATAAAATGTTTGAGATTTTAATTACGAGAGAACTTTACCAGTGCATCATTGACAGCATCGATAAAGGTTTCATCGTCCATACGAAGCAAGTTTTTTGCATTGGACAAGGATGTACTCCAAACTAGAGAACTGAGTTTCTCATTCAAAGGAAGCAGGGCGATCGTGCTATCGGGAAGAAACCTCTGCCATGCAACGTTGTTTTCTGTTGCCTTTAGAAAAAAATATGATGTACTGGAAGTAGAGATTTTATTAACAAGTAATGTGCAAAATAATCGAAGGTGCGTACCTCTGACAAATGCATCGTGGCCACGATTGCCATTTGATTATAGCTTGCGCTTACGTTTTTTATGTTCATGGCATCTCGAACCAGCGACTTGATACCGTCAGCTCCGATCTACGAACATGTGCAAGGAAATGTTGGTAATTTTTTCTACGATAAGAATTGCAGTAAAATAACCTAGTAAAAAAAAGCTACCAGCAATTTAGTTTTGTAAATCTTCCCATTTCTCATGCGTACGGTTACGTCCTCCTGCTCGTTTTCTGGCAGCTCGAAGCTTTCTATTCGACTAGAATCCTGGATCTCCACCCTGTCTTTAATTTTATCCAGTTGTTCGACAAACGAGCTTACAATAACATTATTTTCCACGATATAGGCGACGTCTTTTGACATGTCAGCATGGTTGAATGTTATCCTGGCATCAGAACATGCATCCCACACCTGGTATTGTACATACATGTACATTAACTTGGTTGAGAAAATTAAGCAAAATTCATTTCTTTTGCTGTCAAATACCTGTAATTTTTTGACACATTGATGTCTTTTGTTCGAAATGATATCCCAAACGCCAACACCTTGATAAATAAGCATGAAGTCGTAACTAAAATCAGTTTTCTGATAACTTCTATAAGCGTCACTTACTCTCCATGAATTCCTTAGTTGAGGGACTCAATGAACTGACCCTAACATTGTAATTTTCGTTGGAAATTTGCGATCGCTTCAGCAAAGCTGCTTCAATAAGTAAAATTTTCTTGTCAGCCAATTTAGAAGACATGCCTGAAGGAAGAGAATTAGTTGAAACACAAACAAAATAGCAATTTTTTCTACATTTTCAATTAGCCAAAGTCTGTAACGATAATTAAAAATTAAAGTAATTTATAAAAAAAATAATATTCAGTGAAAATTACATTGAATTGTAATAAACTGTTAATTGTGATTTAATTTTTAATACATGTACTGCTTAAATTTTAATTAAAAATAATTTTTTTTAAGGGGGAACGAAACACCTTTAATATGGGGAAATCGTAGAACGAATACAGCTCCTGTTTTAATTTAAATTTTT